>CM042752.1:283414-293454 GCA_022496165.2 Catalaphyllia jardinei
AATAATAATAATAATAATAATAATAATAATAATAATAATAATAATAAAATTAGTACAGATTAATAAAGCATCAGCTTTTCACTTCCGACGTTGACGTTGAAAGCTGGCTCAAGTTCTTGAATAAATAAGGTTTCTTTTATTTTACAATGATTGTCTGTTTTTCCCTTCGCTAAAATATCAAAATGATCCCACTTGATGTTATGTCCAGTGGCCTTGACGTGGTCAGCAATGGCTGAAGTATTGTCATTTTTAGCGAGGGCCTTAAAATGTTCGGTTTTTCTATCGTGAAGCCTTCGTTTAGTTTTACCAATGTAAAAAGCATTACAATCCCAACAATTTGCTCTGTAAATAATAATAATATTTAATTTAATGATGAAAATAATGTGTTAGTATTTTCTTCATCATGTGATGTCAAAACAAGTTTGTTATTCTTATTTAGTCAAAGTTTTTGGAGCAGCTCCGTCGATCGGCATAACAATCACGTCATTTGTTCGGCTTTCTGTTATTTCTTTATCCCTTGAAAAGAAAAACACGAAAAAACAGAAAAAGTCTATTGGTTGCAGGTTACTAGACGTGAACCTCGCGTAATTGAATTCATGGGTGAGGAAATGCAAGATAAGAATGCAACGCCATGCTTTACTAAAGAACTATTCAAGAGTTAGAAAATAAAATATTTCATTGAGTTTAACCAATACATGTACCCCCATGTGCAGTTAAACTTAGTTTATGATAGTCCGGAAGACTGTTAGTGTACAATACATGACCGCGAACAAACATCCAAATAACTGCACAAGCACATATTTCCCAGTCACTTCAAAGGAATAATTGTTCTATAAAAGGAAAGCTGTAGTGCTTGGGATCGAAAATGTTGCGAAATCGCGACCCTTCGTGTGGCAATCTGTACCCATAACTTGATTGGTTAGTGGGAAATATTTAAAACAAAATAATTATTGCAACCGCAAGTTTGAGAATCTAAATAGATTTACATGTGACTATATACCGTAAAATTAACAATAACAAGATAACAGCAGCCCTTGCGGGTTTTCCTTGTGTCAAAACGCTGAATAAATTGTAGTGATATTCTTAGTACCTGTTTGTTCACATTAATATTGTGACATTGTGAATAGCATTACACGGCTTCTTGAAGATTCTTGACATGTCACGTGTTCAATTCTAGCCAATGAAACCTCTTGAAACGTGATTGCATAACCTGTTCAACTGACATATGTCACGGGGTCACGTGATCTTGTTACACCGGCGGCACGTGGCCTTGGCTTTCGCTACGCTTGAAGCTTTTTCGGAGGTCAGGATTTCGCATGACTACGAGCATTCTACTTCAATTTATCTGTAATTTCTCCAGCTTCCAGCTGTGTGTCGTGTTTTGGAGTCGTTTGCTTGTTGTAATTTATTGAAACCATGCAGTTTCTTACAGTGTTCTCCTGTTTTCAGTGCTAGGCTATTTGAGGCGGGCTTTGCGTTGCGTTTGCAGAGGAAGACGGGAAGCAGAGGGTCGTGAATGGAGTGAAGAAGTTGTTACCGTGTAAGTAGACCGCTTGGTAGTGAACCGCATAAGTGCTTTTCCGTTTTCCTGTCGACTTTTGCTGCTGGCAAATCCCAGCAGCATCTTGTGTCGATGTATGCGAGCTGTTTTGTCGGCTTTGCTACGAACACAACACTCTATTGTAGTACACAAGTTATTTTATCGGAAGACAACTGAGGCTGAACAAGGGCTTAAACCTCAATTTTTTGTATTCGAAGCTACTTCTTGCACAGCTTACTTTGCAAAGTGTATCCTTCTTCGCGTTTCTCAAGAACTAACTCGTGTTTGGAGTAACAAGCGTCAATACAATTGCGTGCGATCAGTTCTTAGGTTCAAAAATTCCACGCAGCTGACTGGGCTGTAGACAAGCATCTCGATTTCCGAGACTTGCATAGGTGGAAGAGAGTGTTTTCTTCTTGTGTGGACTTCAGTTTATTTATGTTTAGTTCCTTGTATTATGGATTTGGTCCAATGGAAAAGCCTTTCTAAAACCAGTATTCCAGTTTACCGACGCTATACGCTAACTCCATGTCCCTAAATTTTATTTGCTAGGTCTTGTCTGGTCATAGTAGCGTAGAATAGGAAAACGTTCGTCGAAAAAACGATATATCTTGGATTTTCGCCTTCCATTTTAGGTGAGTACGTACCAGAGTTGCTTTAAAACATCTTTTTAGTTTAAAAATGCAAACAAATCCCCGTTAATACGTACTTGATCCTTCATTGTGTTCTGTGCGACATCATAGCGTCGGTCGATCTCTTTAGACTGATCTTTCTGAATGCTTTTTTTCGAGAACCGCTCTTATTCACAGGTTCTTGAAAGCTCAATGTTCCTGCGTGTAAGATATACTAGCTATTTAAACCGAGCATCTTTCCAAAAAGAGTTGAAACAAGGTAAAAATGAATTACACAGACCTCGCATGACAATCGAGTCAGTCTTGTTGCATTTCAAGCCTACCGTGCGGCAGGCCAAATCCTCCCCTCGATCTGCAAGCGAAAAAGCCAGTTATAAAAGGATTTAACACACCTACTGAAAATTTTCTTTTCGTGATTACGCTTGATGAATTATTTCTTCTGCAAAAATTGATAGTGTTTTAATGGCTTTTGTTAATGTTGATGTTGACGCCTGTTGGCCACGGGTACGGGTTGGGCTGAAGGATGGAAAGCGTCAGTGCTTTGAAATTGACGCGACTTGTGAGAATTCTAAAGTGTTGTTGGGTCTCGGTCAGTTCGTCTTTCAAAGAAGCAACACACTTGTTGAATTCATTTACTAAAAAGAAACCCCGGTTCTTAAAGCGACTTCTTCGTTTGCACACAAACTATTAGGATTCAAAATTGTTTTAAGTTACTTAATCTCCGTTTGCTTGCCATCGTTACAACGAAGGTTTTTTCTAACTTTTAATTAAACATGAAAAGAGCTTTTAGTTTTACTTTATGAAGCCACACTAGTTGACATTTAAGCTATGTCGTGACTTTACACTGTTGAAGAGAAGCCAACCTAATGTTGTAACGACTGCATCTCACACTTACTCAAGCAAAGACCAATGTCTTTTCATTTTAGATAGTGTCGGACTCTCTGTGTTTAAATCGAGACAGTTTTCCAAACAATCTGTTCATAAACCAAATCATTAGCTTCCCATTCACTAGTTTCCTTCAGTTGGTTCTTTTTACTGTTTGACTTGGCTATATCTTTGAAATCAACAACCTGTTTCCAGTCATTGATTTCTCACTTACTGAAATGGAAAATTTCGTATGTTGTTCTTGCAAATGGCATTGAGGTATTGATAATTTCTGTTCTTTGGTAGGTAGGTCATTTGACTTGTAACTTTGAAAATGAATTTGAGTTACACAAACAAGATTTATCACTTTAGCGGTTGAAATTTTCAATGTTGCCTTAGTGAACTGGAACATCACCTGTGAGTGTTGTTCCCGCGAAAAATGTGTCAGCCCGGCACAATTGTAGGTCAGAAGGGTTCGGCTTTGGGTGTCGGAAAAGTCTAGACATCAAAAGTTTACCTTTTCAAATGACTTGTTCACCGAGAGTTTCAAACTGATGATGTCTTATACTGATAATATTAAATTTGTTAATATAGATATAGATACACGAACTACAGATACTTCAGTGTTAGGTTTATGCAGAACCTTTTTAAAATAAATTTATATACATTGTATTTTTTGCATATATTGCAGGGGAAGTTTAATCACAATGAGTAATACCTTATTTCAAAAACTGGAAGTGATGTTGTTCAAGGTCCTTTCTTGGTTAAGTTAAAACTTGCTGTGGACAGTTACGTGTAGTTTTGAATTTTTTTCTGTTTACTAGAGGTTAAAGTAGCAGAGATGAAAACTCCACTCAATGATAAGGTGTTCTGTGAGATTTTCTGTAAAACAGAATCTTAAAAAAATTCATTTAAAGCACTTGTTTCATCAAAACATAATTACATACTCACTTATGAATTTTCTTTAGCTGTTGTGTGACTAACGTTAATTTTGCGGGGTTTTCCCTGACCTTTCAGCTAAACATAGTTATTATGATGGAGTGCGCTGGACGTGAAGAACCACAAGGGTAAGTATATGCCACTCATGCGTATATTTCTAAGCGCGTTTCTTTCTTTAAATGACTTTTTTTGCCTGCTACTTATTTGCATGGAGAGAAGACTAAACAGTCTGTAGAGAAGTATAGCACTTACGTTCTCTGTAGCGAAAGTAGTAGTTGTATAAATGTCGTATGTTCGGGGTAATCAGTGTCGCTTTTTGTGATGTCCTACTTTCACGATACTGAAATTTATGGTCAAGATACTCTTTTTCTGTAGTATTGTACCATTAAGTTGTATTTCTGAAGGTTGTTCGCACTTGACATCAAAGTTTTTACGTAAATAATAGTCTGGGATTTTTATAAACAGGGAATTAAAATAGCATTTGTTTGTTTATCTCCATACACATGCTGACCTATGTGTAAAGGCCAATAATCAAACTGGGGTTGAATCTTCTGTCTGTTTCTTTTGTCTGGTATTTGGTCTGGGTAATTAAATACAGCTCATGCGAATTCACACAGCAATGTTTTGAAAGCGAAATCTTTTATGACTGACACATTGGCACGTGTGACCTGAACTTTCTTTTTTCCCATTCTGTTATGCATTACAGTTTGAGGTGATCTGTTGAATTTTGTTGTTTTCGTCAAAACAGTGAAAAAGTCACCATTTGGTCAGCTTGTTTTACAGGCTAGCTAATTTTTGGCACCATTCCTTGTCCCAACTTAAATCTGAGCACAGACGCTAGCAATTGCCTGGTTCATTGTGTAAGAGTTTAAGATTGTTTTCTGTTATCTCATGCTGTGTTTATTTAGGATTTGTTCTCTTTTTAGGGCTGCTGGACAAGTTCTGGAACAAGGAGCAAGTCAGGTAATAATATCAAAAGCTATGGTGATCACTCATGATCAACTGTAGCTCTTTTTATTTATTGTGCATACTAAAATTCTGATTAACATGCAGAGTACATACTCTAAAATGCATAACAATACATAAATAGATAAGAAAGAAGGATGTCTAGACTGTACTTGACAATACCTAATATGAAGTTCAAATACGGCAGTAGCAATGAGACTTGAGAATAAGAATTGAAATTTGTATGCAGGAGTCCTACAATATAGCTAATTGGCATTGCTATGTAACTTACAGAGATAAATCTTTATTGTTCCGTGCATTTAAAATAGTTCTCAAATGCCTTACTTCACCTGAGAGTATGGAGTGTACGAAGTAAAAAGGTTATAAAGATCGGTGGTCAAATATTTGTGACTCCAAGCAGAGTTTTTATGGTCAAAACTGTTTTGGCTTGAATGCATTAGTTTAAACCAATGGATGGTAAAATTTGAAAAAACCCTCATAAGAATGAGTGATTGTTGAAACCATTGTAGTAGAGAAACACTGAACTCTATCTACAACAACAAGTTTGAAACTGAATTGTCTATCAAACAGTTGCTGTTACATGAACTAACACAAAAAAGGTTTTGCAAACACCGTTACATGTATACGTGCACATAGATATACCTATTGCTGGTCTGTTTAACAAGCTGAGATGTAGTGTAAATGTCTGGAGAAGAAAAATCGATCTCTTAAAAAGCAGTTAACCTATGAACTTTAGTCATTACATTGTTGTTTTTATGCTGTCTCTCCTTGCTTGGGAATGTGGGCTCAGGCTGGGAATCATGGGATATGATAATTTATCACAGCGCAAGACTAACCAAACTGAGTTAATGGCCCAAAGCTACATTTGCCCTTTGTTTAGATCGGCAGGGCTACAGTAGATGTGTCTTCTTGCACACCATTCATCCTGGCAAAAATTGCTCCTTGACAGTTCCATATGTGGTTTCTCGTTATTTTTTATATGTGTATAAAAATTCATAAGTTTGACATCACACAGTTTTCTTAAGACCTCTGTCATTGCCATGGACATTTTATGGATTGAATATTGTTAATTGTGAAAGTGAAGACTTGTAAGACACATACAGTGTATAATAACCATGATAAAAACTTATCATACTCAGTTACCAACTGAAACGTTTTCAGTTGGTAGAGTTTACAATTCACTGGTAGTTCAATAATGATAAAATCAGGAGCACTTGTGTTTGAGGTGGATTCTATGAATGACAAGAAGTTCTATTTGTCTTCTATTTATGGTTATTATATTTCTGTCAGGGCAAGTATGCAACCTCTGACTTTTTGTACACTTAAGTGGTATGTGATTATTCAGAATTGATCTATTTGTTTAACAACTGATTAGAAGTGTGAGCTAATAGTTCCAGTACTGTAGCTTACCAGAAGGCTTTCTGTCATAACACCTTGTGCTACCAGAAGGAGAGTTTTTTAATGATAGTTTTAATTTTTAGAGGCTCGAGACTTTGTGTTGCTAAATCTTGATAAGAGTTTTTACCTGGCTTGTTGTACAGTGGTTGTAGTTATAAATTGAAGCTGAGCTGATACATACATTCCTCAACCATACTTCACATGATATTGTATTAAGATACTATATTCAGAGGTTTCTTTAGAAGCTGCCAACTGGCGAAAAGTCACTGCCTACCTTGTCAGAATTTACCTCTTACCACTGCCTACTTTGTCTGTATTTTCACTCAAAGTTTTAAAAAAATTGATCAGTTTGCCGCCTAATTTAGTTTGCTCAGATGGCTATTCTAAAACTTACTGAAAACCCTGTATATTAGTCAAATCAATGTCTTAATTTGCTATTTGTGACCATTGTTATGGTGTCTGCAAATTAAAATTAGTTTTAGTAATGAGCATGCAGTGTAGGGTTTTAGCCAGATGATGAAGTCCTAAAATGCATTCGCGTTTAGTCTGAGGTGACCCCCATAGTACGACAGGCTTCAGCCTACATATTCACTTGGTGTACTCCTGTTGATGCATAAAGCAGTTTTCTGGACTGAATTCAGACATCGAAGCTTGAAGCTAATCAGCCATTCAAAGCTGGGATAGTGAGGCTCTGAAATATCAAGATGAATCTTTCTAAAAGCAACCTGACTGACTTATGTCTAAACCTGCATTACCATGCAGGTGATTAGGTTGTTCTTTAAAGCCTTGCAGCTTGTTAAAACCAGTAACTTACTCATATTTTTTTATTTGCAATCATTTCCTGTGTTGGTAGTGTGTAAAATGCTGTTTAGATTTGTATCCCTTTTTTAAGCCAGTTACCTTTTATAGCTGTGGGTTTATGGTTTTTCTGATAAATGCCAAAATTGTGTTGTTGTCTGAATGCAGATCAGATGTAAATTCTTGTTAAAATCCAAAGTTAATGGTTTTATGTTTCTGATAAGTACGTACGTAAAAACATGTACTTTTGCTTATGTTAATTACTCTTTCCATTATGAAGAGCATTGCCACCATAAGACACCAGTTTGCTTGTTGAAGAAAATCTAAAAACATGTTGTGTTATGTTTACATATTTGCCCTGCAAAATCTGTTCTCGATTAGTTTTGAAACATGTCTTTGAGTTGCATTATGTGACTTTCGACCTTAAACTGACATTTGAATTTGGTGTCTGAATGCTGTTTTCAGACTTGTTTCCTTTTGAATTCTATTTTTTTCTTGAAAAAAAAATACTTGCTCAAAAATAGTACAGTTAGGAAGGATTTTGTCAACTGTGTTGAATGAGAAATAATTTCATGTCTATGTGCTCCAGGTAAAAGAAGATTCTGAAAGCTTGATTTGTTCCTTTTTACTCAGTTAATGACTTGAATTGATTTGTAATGCATAAAATATTCATGACCCTTTGTTGATGTCTGAAGTTCTTCAAGCAGCAAAGAATAGTTCTTAGATATCAGGATTATCTCTGCATAAACTTTGTATTATATTTGCAAAGGTTCACAGAATACCTTATTCACAAGTCTGAGTTGCATGCATACTGTCCAAACAGGAAACTGAGTTTAATAACCTTCTAGTTGATTATGCATTAAATATTTACTAGTCAAACAGTAGACACATGCTAATTTCAACCACTGAACCAGAAGATGATCAAGGATTTGTCAGATTCTTTGTGTGATGCCAACTTTTGACTTGCATTTTATCTTTTTATGATGGGTAGGGTAAGTTGGAATTGTGAATTTCATAAAAAACACTGTTTGAAAAGAAGCACGTTTGAACTTGTGAAGGGTATATATATATGATACAATTTTGAAACAGTTCATGACATGTTAACAGTGTTAGTTGGCACAATTTTTTCGAGTGTTCAATATTGGTTATATCCCGTAATAGATAAGACTGTTTTAAAACTGATAATTTTTCACAGAAGTGTTGCCCCCTTGATACAGGTTTTCTATACTTTTAGGTATCTTAGCACAAATGTCCATTTTTTTACTACAGAGCAGCTTGTAAAATATGTCCTCTCAGTTCTTTAGTATAAGTGTTTTTTTCAAAATCATTCAAATCTTGTCGTCTTGTAATAGTATTTTTAACTTTGTCATGGTTGTGTATGCATGGGTAATAAGGTTTAGCAGGAGATGTCTGGGCCCTTGCTCTGTTTCTATGTCCTAGTTTATTGTAGTTGAATTTATTTACCTTTGTAAATTTAAAAGGTTGTTGACCTTAAAGTGCTACTAACCCCAAAATCTTTTTTGTTTAATAAAATCTACTAGTTTCCCTGTTTACTTCAGTGAAAAATTATGTTAATTGATAAAATCCCTGTGTTTCTGCAGGCATTTGAACATGTGATTTCTATGTTCACGACTGCACAAACTGGGATCTGGGTTGGGCTATTAGTGATGTCACTTTTGGAACTGGGCTAAAACACGTGAGAGATGTTTGACTGAGCTTCAAGGGCGGTCAAAAAATTTTAGAGTTATCAAAACTGGATAAGATTTTTAAGTGGAAGAACTGTATCATCTAGCATTACAATTTGGAGTCTACCTACGATTTGAACAGCTGTGATATCTATATATATGTCTGGATTTATGAAAACAGTGTCAAAGATCTGGAGTGAATATGGTATTTTTATTTTTATATTTTAATCTCTGATATCGCTAAGACAGTAGCTTGAATGTGTTACTTAGCATGAAATGTACAGACCTTCTTACTGCATGTTTCGTTTCTTATTTCATTATCACCACCCCCCTTCCGTTTTTCAATTGGTGTTAACCTTAGCCCAGGCTACGCTCGTCTGAATTTCAGTTTGCGCGGTGACTCTTAAAGATTAGCCGTTTTATAACTGCTATCTAAAGGAAGTGTGCTTGAGGACATCATAAGTCCAATGAAGGTGTATTAGTCTAATGATTTGCTAGCAAGCATCGTCTATTATTGTACACGAGGCGATCCTGAAATGTGTAGTGACTACGCAGCTCAACATTTAACTAGCCTCGTGATAGCAGGCCATTCGCTCTATGGCAATAATGTTTGTGCTTGCTTTAGACAGCAAAGAGCTTTAGCCACATCAATTTAGGGCTTAGACGTGCAATGGACTAGACATCTCTAGCTGCTGTTGGTGTTATTTGGTCAGAACTTTGATGGGACTAAAGACTTGGAAAAAATATGTTGATTTCTGAATGTAGTTCTTCCCTGCTCTATAAAATTCAATTACATTCGGGACATTGCTATTTGCGAGCTAAACATGGAGAGATAACGAACAGAGAGTGAAGGAGATTGAGCTGTTGAACGCGGATCGTGAGTAGAATTTCCTTGTTTATTTTAGGCATTCTGTCTGTGATTCGCTAGCGTGGTAGAAATTTCTGTTCGTGGTTTCCGGTCGATAATTAACATGTCGACTGTTAATGTTGAATGTTGTTGCTTACTCAATTATGGCATAGTTTGTTTGAAGTTCGATCAAATCTGGATGTAGGAAGCTCTTGTTCAGTCCATTTAGGATGAAACAGGCCTTTAGAAAGACACAGTTAAGCTCTCCACTGTGGATTTGAAAACTGTATGTTTGTGTTGATTTGGACTCCAACTTCATGTTAAACACTCTTAATTAAATTGTACGATTCAATGATTCCACGAAAAGTGGG
>CM042752.1:298454-314520 GCA_022496165.2 Catalaphyllia jardinei
CAGGCGACGTCCACTTTCCCTGTTGCTGCAAGTCGCACATCACGAAACTCTTCAATGAATCTAAACTACTCTTCCAGGCCAACCGGTCACCTTTTAGTTGAAGATGTTGTAAATCAGAACTCTCAAGGTTAGGTAAAAACGAATCCATTTCAGCGTCGACAAATTGATTATCGTCGGAGCTTAAAGGTGTGCAACCGTCCTCCATAGTGTATCCAAGTCAGTGAAATCCCTTTGACTGGTACTGTAAGCAGAGATGTTGGCAAACTATCCAAAGATAATGAAACTTTTTGCTTTGTTATTGTTGGTCCTCTGTAGTATATGCGCAGTCAGTTGCTCTGTATAAACACAAGCTACACCAATTTGCATCTTTTGTACTACAAGATATTGAAACAAGGTGTAGTATAGTATCAGTTAAATGAGTACATTTCCACTTCACTGTTATTTTGAGTAAAAGGGCCGTTTTACGTACACTAATAACCTGGCATTTCTTGACTTACTACTTTGCGTTTTGGTTGACTTACAAGGGCATTCTTTTTAAGATGACCCTCTCTGTTGGTTGCAGAAGAGTTGAATCTTAATCATTTGTTTCACTTTCCTCATATTGATCCATTCTAAGTTTGTAATTTTTATATATTTCATTCCCCAAAGACAAAGCTCAAAGAGCTAAACAATTCTGTGTTTGGAATGGCCATATAGAAACATGGCCAGATTACGACCTGCAGAGTGAATGTGTTTTTATTTAAGTCCACAAGTACATAGCTAGTTAAATAAATAATAAATAATATTTAGACAGGGTGCGATTCTCTCAAAAGTGGTTTTCAAAACGGCCCTGTAAAATATTAATAGATAAAGAAGAAAAGAAAAAATTTGCAGACATGATTATTACAATATATAAGATAAAAAGATAAAATAGCTACATTACTATACATAAAAGTTATAACTTAAAAAGTATTAACAAAATACTACAATAAAAGCTGCACTTTCTTTTTAAACAATAAAATCGACTCAGTTCCCTGAATTTCTTGATTAAGATTGAAGCCTCTGTAATCTTAATATGCAGATTTCATTTACTCTTCATCTAGAAAAGTCTCTATTTTGAGTACAAAAATGGGATTAGTTCAATTTATCGTGTAGTTTCATCACCTATAGTTTAGGCTGGGACTCTGAGGATCAATCACACTCAGAATAGTCAGATGGCTTCCAGGTTATCCCAAATTCATGTCTTATGCAGCACCTTGGCCATGTCAAACTTTCCACTAGAGACAGAGGCCATGAGAATATCAAGGTTTTTATAGTAGCTGCAAACTTGAAATTGAAGAAATCCTCAATGACTTTGCAGGCTTCAGCTTTGCACAGATCAGGCCACTTCTTTCGTCATTTTCTCATTTCTGGTTGAGTTTCACCGGGAGAGGTATTGAGTGAAGAGACTATCCTATGCATCCTGTATTGTTACAACCTCCAAAAACATCATTCCTTGCATTCTGCAATGATTTACATACACTATCACATGTTTGCATATATTCTTCTCAGAAACAAAATATTGCTATTCCCGAAATAACATCAGAAACCAACTTGTCCCATTCTCCACTATTCCTTGGCTGTGTACATAGATGGAAAAGGGCAAATTTACAAACTTTGAAAATTCATACAAAATTTACATAAACAGCTACAGTAAT
The DNA here is from genome assembly GCA_022496165.2 of Catalaphyllia jardinei. Lineage (NCBI taxonomy): Eukaryota > Metazoa > Cnidaria > Anthozoa > Scleractinia > Caryophylliidae > Catalaphyllia > Catalaphyllia jardinei. The sequence goes on from CM042752.1 coordinate 300,131, forward strand.
AATTCTTTACAGTCATGATTAAGAGAAAAAGGAAATTTACCTTAGCGAATAGCATGTGGCACTTTAGGAATTATTTATTAATGACAGTGGAAGTTAGCCTGGGTAGGTCTCTTAAATTTAACAGAGATTAACTGAGTCTGAAATATCCAAGAAACCTTGCTCATAATCAACCCACACATTGCTATTTTACTCCTTTGATGAATTCTTTAGCTACCAAGCCTCGTGTTTGTTGAGCAAACATTTAAGGTATCAGTATACCCCAAATGACCATCAATTGTCGGTGCCACTTTATGGTCGGACATTTAATGCAAACCCAAGTTTTTTGAAAGCTTAAGAATCGTAGATTCTAGAGAGGAAATAAAAAAATGTAAGGTTTTCCATATATGGCACTTTATTTCTTAAAGTACAGAGGGTTACTAATCAAATTTGTTTCTGGTGGGATTTGAGGAAGAGGACTTGGTCAATATCATGATGGTTTGTTTGTGACATGCAGTTAAACTTTGAGAGGTGATATTACATGCATTCTCTTCACTAAAGTAGTCATGACTTAAAGAAAAGCAAAAACTAAAAATTCCCTGACACCTTTTTTACCTGATTATCTGACAACGTTCTCTCTAAATTTCGCGAAAAACAAACTCACTGGAAATGAACTCAAAACGTGATCTTCATTCGCTGAAAGTTTTTTTTGAGATATGAAAGAAAATATACTTTGGGACACACTTCCAGTGCATTAAGATAATTTCACAAAATTGATAAAAATAATGATGCGTTGATGAATAAAGTGAAGGCTCATTTATACAATTGAGCTCATATCAATTATAAAAGGAACCCAAATGTTTCTTGCTTCCAGGAAGAAATATCCTTTGGAAGTTGTGAATTCCACCACTCATGCGCCAAGGTTGGTAAGAAATTAAATTTGGCTTCTGTTTCTCCTTTTCCATTTTTACCATGCTAAAAGTTTCCCACTGGCTGAAGCATGAAAGAAGTGGGAAACAGATAATAAAGGCACTGCTGCACTTTTGCGGTGGTAGGCATCTTCGCAACCCAGCATGAGAACTTAGCTTAGTGATGTCATGGGCAACGAATTGTCAGAGGCAGTGAAAAAGCACACTTGTAAATAACCTAAAGGGAACCCATGAGATACTGATTGAGTTGAGATGTTATCGTTACCACTTCAAAAGGGGAAAGTGCCAAGGAAATATGCTTTGAGAATTTTAAGTGTCTTCCTCATTCAGTGCAAGCAACTTCTTTCTGCTCGAAGCAGGAACCTCTGTCGCTAGCCAGATAAGGCATCAGGCCAATTCTGACTGAATGCTTTTTAAACCTTTCTTTCTGGGCTTGATCCTCTTTGGTGCTTTCTTTGCACTTACATGTACACATGGACATGAACTTTTGCATTCCTTCAACAACCTATTTAATTTAAGCTCAAGTCAACATTGTACAAATGAAGAACACTCAGAACAGCTCGTCGACTACCAAGCACAAACATTTGACAGTGGTACTAGATGGCAATTTGTCATGCAACTTTTTAGTCACCCTGTGAACATAGTCTCTATCTCTCTTTTGAGTGGAGAGGAGATGGCACAAAGCATAAGTACAGTAAGAAAACGCTCTGCCTGCAGGGTGCTTTTTAATGTACTCCTTGTAACAACCTGTTAACAACCATAAGTTAAAGGTTTACAATTAATGCTAAGAAATGTTTTTAACTGCGTGGCGTAGGCGTGCGCGGTTGTAGCTCTGCTAGCGGTTTATTTTTTTAGTTTTGTCGGTGACCAGACCAAGACTCCGCTCGGCCAAATCTTGGTCAAGACTTTTAATCACGCAACCTGCAATGTTTATTCGCCAAAAGCTTGGGTGAAACATTAACACACAAAAATGTTACACATATTGTTTTCGTTATTGTGTCTGAAATATATTTTTTGTTTTTATCGAAGCGCTTGATTCGAAGCAAACAAACGTGTCAGAACATGCAAGGATTACGTCATTGGTAGGGAAATGACAACCGTACTAAAAATAGCCGTTTACAGCGTAACTCTTGAATTATGTGACTCGCATGACTACTTTGCTAGCTCCTTACTCGTAAAGAAAACTGACCAAATTTAATCGTAGCTTTGAAGAGAGAAAGCTGTTGTTTATAGCCTTGCTATCAAATTGTTCATATCGTTCATGCCCAGACATATCCTAGAAAAAGTTCCAGATTAAGATCATTACGTCATCGAAGATTTCGCAACAGCTAGCGCTTATGGTGCAGTCCGCTTCAAGGGGTAAACAGCTCATGTGTAGTCATTGTCAGTTGTTGTGCTACAGATTGGTCAATTGATTGCGTGTCTATAGTCATCAGTGAATCAACAAGGACTGCTTGCAGACAACAAATATGAAGGTAGACGTTCGGGTGATTACTTTTTCTTCACTGTGTGTGAAATATATTTTTTCTGGCTTTATCGAAGCGTTGGATTCGAAGGGAATATTTCATACGCTAAAAAAGGTATTACTTCCGCCACATAATGTGCCGACGTTGCAGGTTTCACTTTCGCTACGTGACAAATAATATCCTGCTTACTTTACAAGTTTATTTCACCAGAAGTATTGGTCATTAATAATTATTTATTTAAATATTTGCGAATATTTCTTGTGGAATTAGGCAATTCCACCAAAGCGAGTGAAGAGATTTGAAGGGAAATTTAGCATTTGCTGAGGTAAACAAGAACTTGTCAGAAGTTGCAGGGGGAAAACCCTAAGCATCCTAAAATTAGCCGTGAATAGCGTAAACTTCGGATTGTGCAACCACCTTGACTACTTTGCTTGTCCTTTACTCATAGCGCAAAAAATATATTTTGACTTTTAAGGAAGAAAGCTGTTTATCAACAGTGTTATTAACTGAGCATGATAATCGTTTCCTTCTCTATCATTCATGGGCATTTCCCAAGCGAGTTTCCAGATAAAGACCAATACGTAATTGTAGATTTCACAACTGGCGATGGTGCAATAACACAGTTTGTGTAACAGTAGATGTCAGCGGTAACTATGTCATGTTCCACGAGGTGAACGTTTGCATAGAGATTAAATGTCAGGTTTCGCGAGCTGAACGTTCGCATACTAATTCCTCACAACGACAGGTTAGGTTGCCTGTGCCACACATAGTACTAAGACTGAAACAAGGTAATTTTGAAGCGCGGTTACACGATTTAACAAATCGTCTTGTTTAATTACAACTGTGCTTAGAATCAATCTCTTTCGATAGATAATAAGAGAAAGAGAAAGTGAAGAACATTTTTTTGGAAAAAAATGGTCAATTTTGGGGTATACTGATACCTCAACTCAAAAGAACATGTTAATCTTGTAAACTGTGTGAGAATTTGTAAAAAGATGTCTTATTGGTATACTTCTCTTAGTATTACATGGGAGAAGATGATAATGAATTGCAAGATATGGGGAATTCACAGTCACCTGATGGAGGAAGAGATCGAAGAAATGGATCAAGAGGTGGAAAACCAAGATCAACTCGCAACAGGCAACCAAGAGATACTGATTACTTTATCAGGTATATGCAATTCCAGTTTAAGTACTTTTATTTTATTTCAAATGTTAGTGGGCATGTGCACATCCTAGCCAGTGTTATGGTTGGCTAATGGGATTCAACTGGTTGCTCTTTAAATTTGATGCACTGCTCTAGGGATGAAAACTGAAGAAACTATTTTGTTGTGGTAAAATTGCTTCTTTGAAAAAAAGTACATTACAATATGTTAAATTAAAGTTTTTTACTTTAATTTTTGCAGGGTTCTTGTACCACCCACAATGGTGGGTGCTATTATTGGTAAAGAAGGGAAGAAAATTAAAGATCTCACAGAAAAAACAGAAACAGAGTAAGTACCTTGTGCAGTAAGAGATGTTTTCTACTCCTCTAATCTAAAGAAAACAGAACCCAACAATGTCGCTGATTTCAGTGCCATTGCATGTAGGTCAGTACATAACACACAACTCACATTCTACAGATTGCTTTTGACATTTAAAGAGAAATTTGAAGATTTTCTGCTTTCCTTGCTCTGTGGAAATAGCACTAGAAAGTAGAAAGTAGGGAATGGTTGGTTTTCTGATTATTTTCAGTTTTATACTCCTTTTTCTCTTGTGGACTTTTCCTTCAAGAAACACTTCATTGCTGATGAAAGCAACTTTCCTTTCTTTATATTTGTGAAAAATTTAGTTCAGTACCGCTCAAAAGTAAGTTACCACCCCCTCATGAGACGAGAAGTGCATCTTGTAAAACAAAACTTGTCTTGAGAGACAGAGATGAGGGTCTCTCTTGCAGAAGCAAAACTGGAAGTACGGCTGCTTGAAATTCTCGCAAGATGTTTAATAGCCTATTGTAAAGCTAATAATGCAACAACAATGCAGCAAAACTTTGCGTGATCTGACGATGCTTCGCTTGCAAGTGCTAGCATCCGAACTCTGTTGTTTACCACGTTCATGTTAGATCTTACTCTTGGAATTGGCTTGAATGGTATCTCTGAATATGCTGCAAATGTTTCAGTTTTAAATAAAAAAACATCAGTTATTGCTTCCACAGTGTGTCTAGATTTGTATGCTGAAATTGCATCTTTTGCTGATTGATCTAGTGGCTTTCGCTAAGCGAACATGGTGATTAATGAAGTCACTTTGTAAAAAATTGTTTCCATTCAGTTTCTTTATTAGAGATGATAGTATTGGGTCTTGTGAAGCAAGTTTCCACTTAAAAGCTGTCATTGATATTTATGCAAAGTCAACATGCTGCAATGGAAAAAATGATGCAACCTCTGAACAGGAGTTTTTGTGAATGCCTGTGATGTTCGTTTTTCATCTTTCTATTTAGACTTTTCGCTTGTAAGTGTAAGTCTGTAGCGGCGTGTAAAACAAGGACTCAAAGTAACCAGATGCTCTCGTGGGGCAAACTTCACTGTGTTGTGAGAAATTATTAGTTTTCTCACAAGCTAACTGCTTGTAATTTATGAAATTCCAAAACATATGCTTTAATGGTTCTCACAAGGCGAGAGTCTTGTCTTTCAAAAAATGAGAGTAGGGGTGGTAACTTGCTTTTGAGTGGTACTGTAGTGATGGGAAATTGCTGAACCCTGCATCAAGATATAAAGTCATTTTGTCCACTAATATGTTTAATTTCTGTCTTAAGTATCACTGTGCACAAGAAAGATGACAAGAGCCCCTTTGAAAAGGTGAGGTTTTATGCGACAATATATCAGCATTTCATCACATTTCTTAAGAAGGAGGATCATAAATGTTTAAAATGTGGTATTCTTAACAAGGGCTTTTATGGTGGAAAATGGAAGTAAAATTACTAGGTATAGCTATTGTAAAGATCTTAATGGAATGTTCATAACAGACATTTCTGGTCCACTAACTCTGTCCAGTGCCGTCAAGCAAGACTCTTGACATTGGAGGTCTGAAAACAGAAGTGAGGTTAAGGTAGTGGAGTTCACATTTTCTGGTATTTGACTGGTACTGTAGACAGGGTTGGACATCAGCACTCACCTGCTTGCCCAGGTGAGTGTCTAAAGTGTCGGGCGAGTGCAAATCACAGTTCACTTGCCAGTTTCTATTTGCAAAGGTTTATATTAAAGACTGTCCAATAAATTGGCGTGGTAGCGCAACATAGGACTTCACAAAAAAGTAAACAATAATGGCTTCCTCATGGTGATAATTACATAACGCATGATACTGCTGGTCACTATGGACCCATCGGTGATCAGGTAAACATGGCACCCAAGCTGGAACTGCCCCTGAAAAGATGTGTTTGGCTACAAACTGCAGGGATCTCACAAAGATTTGTCAATAAAAAACTATTTGAAATATAAGGTGCCTCTGTCATTTCTTGGGGTTAAAGGTCTTAAACTAGAATTTTTCATTGAAGTAATAACCCTCGGTCTACCACGTGCTCGACAATGTTGCAAGTGAATTGCTTTTTATCAATGTGTGTTCCTCTGGTAAATTTGAAAATGTGAAGTGATTCCTTGATAAAATGTGGAAGTATATTTTCGGAGTTCCAAAAGTCCTTCAAGAGGAAAGGAAAGAAAAACCCAAAAGCTGCACGTGATTCAAAGGAGTACAAGAAGAACAGGATGAGGAAGTTTTTGACGAAATGGCAAGTTAGCCGGCCTTGGCTACAGCATGATCATGATAAGGAAATGATTTGGGGTGGGGTAAATTTTTGGGCAAGTGAAAACTAATCAGGGCAAGTGCATTTTAAGGGTTACTTGCCCGAATGATGAGTGCTCTCAAAATGAAGTGTCCAACCCTGACTGTAGCAGGGTTTGTACGGGTCCTGGGAAACCTGGAAAGTCCTGGAATTTTATCCTGGCATTTTCCAGGACTGGAAATTTTTGGAACAAGGCCACTCTGGTCCTGGAAAGTTCTGGAAATCTGTTAAACTCAACTAAAAAATATAAAGTGTATGGAAGGTAGTAAGGAGAATTAACATTGAGATCTTGGAAGTGCAAGGGTTAATGAATTACAGAACCCTTGAAAAATCAATCTGAGTCCTGGAAAAGTCCTGGAAATTTGTTTCTGAAAAAGGGTATGAACCTTGCGTTGTACAATTCAGTTTTTTTTTCAGTTTTCATTGATGCATGCCACAGAATTTTGGGACAGGGTATTTGAGGAGCTTTTCTAATTCTTATTTTGGTGGCTGTAGGTTGTTGAGATTGTTGGATCCCCTGAGCAGTGTACTGCAGCTAACCTCAGCATTCACAGAACAATGCGTTTAGAAACTGATCCAGCGAAGAGAAGGTATGGAAAACCTAACCAGTAGCTAAGGGATAATGATAACAGCCTGACCTTTATTAACATAAGAACATACGTAATTGTCTTGCAATGACAAGAAAAAAGTGGCTAGAGAATAATTTCACCTCAACTTGACACATTCTACAAGTACTTCATGGGTGGGTGGGTAGGCATGTCCAGGGTTGTATATGTTTTTAAGTAGGCGAGTTTTGTCAAAAGTAGACAGTTGTGGGTCCGGAGGCTTTAGCCCAACATTTCTAGGGGGCCCTCGGGCAAGCTCCCCCAGACAATTTTTGAAAACTGGAACACTGGAAAATGAAGTTCCTGGCATTTTGGCCCATGAAACTTGGATATTAGAGGAATGAATTAAGCACTAGCTGATACAAATGCACTGTCTGAGCTAAAATCTGATATTTTAATTTATTGAAAAAAAGAGAGTATATCAAAAAGAAGTCCGAATTACGGATCAGATTAATCTACACCGGTAATCTTGCAAGTACAATTGAGCTGTTTGAGTTTCAACTCCTGTTTGCACATGCCATGCAGGCTATATGTCGAATTGTATGTGCCGGAAAGTTAACACAGCAAAGGCCACCGCCGATAAACAACACGCACCTTAATCATGGTCACTGTTGACAACATTTGAAAGAAGCAACAAACAGAACTTTCCCATTCACAGTGATTGATGGAGGCCAATAAAGCTCTACGTTTCTTCTCAGAAGGAATAGTGAATTAAACTTTCAAAGTTTTCTTTCAAAGCAATGATGCTAAAGCTCACAAAGAGATTATAACTATGATTTGTAATATTTGAAGATACTGTAAAGATCTAATTATTTTGCCCTTGAATGTTTTGGTTGATTTGCTGGCAAAATAATATTTATTTTCTTGGACATTTTTTCAAAGGTGGGCAATTACCTTCACTTGTAGTTGTCTCTTTTGGTTTTCGTTTTCCTTGACAAAAAAGATTTAAGGTAACTTTTATTTGTTTTCGTTTTTTACCTTGCTGGTCACTCATTTCGCAATTTCGTGCTGATTGTCACACACAAAGACTACTCTTTCCCAGTTTCCTTGCATTCATGCATTGAAATCCAATATGGCGAACAACAAATCATATTGTTCGTACTTTACCGCCACCGCAGCAAAGTTTGTTCAAAAAATACAGTCTCGAGCATAACGTTTTTAAACTGCCCTTAAGTCGGAAGTCTTCTATATGTTTTCAGAAAAGACAGGCACTGCAAATTTTTTTTTATTGAGCACAAGTACTTTAGACCTGATCAACATCATCTCCTCAACATATCTTGGCATGTGAAGCAATGAAAGTAGCTGGCAAAACCTGGCAGAGGAGTCAGCGAACTTCACCAGCTGCTGGCTCTTACATACAACCCTGCATGTCAGGCAATGGTAGATGGCAAAACAAAAACTGAAACCTACACAAGACATGTGAGCTGAGACTCCCCCCACACTCAATACCCAGACTCCCAGCCATGTGTGAGAAAATTGTTTTCCACTTCATTCGTTCCTCAGCCAGCGGAAAACCATTCTTTTGAAGGCAAAGCAGTTTAAATTCAGATGTTGCAGTTAATCTGGTGTAAGTACTTGGGGAATCAGAAATACCTGAAAGCATCAGTTTCCTAGCTAATGTTCTTCAAGTAGGTTACTAAAAGATGATTTTACACTACCCCACCATTGATAACTTAACCACTATGTAATGCTTGTCTTGTCTACTCTAGCCCAGTAATTCAGATGCGTGTTTTAGTTGATACCTGTATTGCTGGACAAGTAATTGGTAAGCAGTTGTGTAAATATACTTGTGTAAATTGAACAAACTGAAAGATTGTAAATGTGTTGGTTAACTTTGTTGAAAATTTAGCTGTACCAAGGCTGATGCCTAAGGAATTTTTAAATGAGCCTTTTGGGCGTCCTCATATGAGAAATTAGGAGCCCAGCCTAAAGGTTCCTGGGATTGATTCTTAAAGCGTAGGGAGAACTAGGAAAAAAGGGATCTGAATCATGTAGGCTTAGGTTAAAGAGTCCACCATCTCCTCCTTAGCCACACACACTTTTGCTGAAAAAAAGCGGGATTCATGACCAAAGAACAGAATATTTTCTCTCCTCCTTATTAGAGCAAGAAAGTGCTAATCTTCAACTTTGCACCTTCTCTTTTGGGTACCTCAGATTCACCATTCATATTGAATACACCCCATTGCTGTTGATAAGAAAAAAAAAAGCATCAATGTAAATGGAGCTAGACAAGTCTTAAAATAAGATGTTGAAGAAATTTTACCTGCCTAAAATACTTGTGACAATGTACAGACAGTGTAGAGTCCAACATGTATGTATTTATCAAAAAGAGCTTTCCTATTCATAAACATGGAAACAATTTTTTGTTTGGCAGGTAGAGGCCATGCCCATCTGAAACAGGTTTCGGATTCAACAAATGGTACTTCCGTTCGTGCATTGAGGTAAGTTTTCTATAATTTGTTATGTATTTCAGATAAAGTGGGTTTTATGATTAATTTCTGTATAAATAACAATGTATACAACGTACAGTGTAAAAAATAGTTCTGATGAGATGATGAGTTTTGTCAATTTTGTTTTACATTTTGGTGATACCTGTGGCATATATAATTATGCCGACATACCTTCCTATACATACAGTTTTTGTGTTTCACTCGCTACAATTCACAGTTTTCAAAGTAAGAGTGTTCCCTTCAGTTGCAATAATTTAATCCCGTTCGTCAGTAATTACTTTGAAACCTAGAAATATATACAAAGGCATGAACAAACGTAACATCAAACTAAATGAAAGAAACACAAGCAGTTAGATGCCACTCTGAACTTAGTTGGGAAGTTGTAGAGTTGGTTCACTAGTTTTCAGTCATTTGTATATTACTAGATTGTGAAGTGCATGGACTTATTTGCTGATCCTTTTGTAAAATTTTACAACTGAGTTTTCCCAGATCTCACCCAACACCTGCCTAACAATGAATACAATTTTGGTTTATTCTCGGGTATTTTCAGGTGGAGCTTCCATGCATAGTGGTTTAAGAGTATTTTATGTGTACATTACAAATCTATCAGAGATAAAAAGTATGGTTTTCTTCACGATTAGCCTTTGCTATTTGTGGGTGGAGACAGACTACAGAATATGTAATGTAATATTTTGTTCCAGTAAAAAAAAAAATTCATTTCAAATTTCAATTTCAAATCCTGGACTGCTGTTTCCCTTTCATCAAGTACCGTAAGGGTTTCCTTTCTGTTGGAAGTTACCTAGCTCGGTAGCGGTGTACAGGCAGGTGCAACTAAAAGAAGACCTACCCCAGAGAGAGAGAGAGAAAAATCATAATCAAAGTCTAGGGAGAAGAAATTAAATTGTCAGAGCGGCCCTGAATAAGAAGTACCGTTAAACGTTTAAGTAGCCCATGCTCCGCAGCAGATGCTGTTTCAGGTGTTTTTGCGGCAAGAGGCTCAGCAAGTTTGTCAATTTTCTTGCCACTATTCATCTACAGAGCTTTGGGTCGACATCACCGCCTGCAAATTGACAACGACCTGCGTTCGGCATTGGAGTCACAAAATTTAAGATTTTCCAATACTTTCTGTACAACATTGCAGTACTTGGTTTCCGAGAAAATCTCAAAGCGCCCGTTGTATGCGGCCTACTTTAGTTAATTAGTTCCGTGTAAACAGCATCTCTAATAACTGCAATTTAGTTACGAGACCTCGGTAAGTAGTAACCATAGTAAACCTCTCTCGTGAAAACACGGCATGAGATGGAGTCCCTCTGTACTTCTCAGATAATTTACATTTCAGAAGTAAACATCATAAAACAGCCTTGTTTGGTTGAGAAGATTGTAAGATAGCACAACACAACTTCTTTATAAGGAAATCATTCAGATCTGGTAGTTAGTGGACAGCACATTTTTCTGTCCCCATAAAATGATGTGGAATATCACCAGAGAATTGTAAAAATTAAATGTTCTTAGACATGTTGAAATTGCATTTGCCAGGCACCATATTGATTCAGTGGGTTCTTCTGGAACTGGATTGTGGGCCCACTATGTCACCATGTGCTTTTCATTTCCTGGAAGAACAATGCAGTGGATGCAGATTGATCGATCGATCAATCAATCGATCAGTCAATCAGTCAATCAGGCAATCAGTCAATCAATCAATCAATCCTTTATTTAGACACGTCACACCTTGGAGCACAAAGTGCTCATTAAAACATGTACGTGTATACAATCGGTTGTTAGATGAATTACGTGACTTTTTACGGGTGAGAGATGATGATTTAGCCAAAAGGTTTATTGAAAATTACATTCGTCAGTGTGAATGCAGAGAACATAAATCTAACTGAGCTGAGAACCAGCCTAATTCCAGTCATCGATAATGCAGAACTGCACTAATCAAGAACTGTGTTTTGAAGAATGCTGGTAGAAGTAGCAAAGGGAAAATACGAAAGGTCCTGTGTTTGTCTCACCATGAAAACCACAGACTTTTTGTGTTTCGCTTTTTGTAAATGACTTAAGAGAAAATTATTACCATTGGACCAGAGACATCACCTGAGAACAAGGGTAGTTTAGGAGTCTTACTAATGCTATTTAATCATTTTAGCTCTTCAGTTGTGAGTTTTCTTGCACTCAGGGTAACAAACAAAATCATGTTCATATGTGAGTTATATGTAAAATCAGTTGGCGGCCAAATTTTACGATCTGGTGACCAAAGTTTTCCCGTCAGTTGCCAGCTGGCTCCCAAATGAAAAAGTTAATTTTGATGCCTTGTATTTGTATTACCAAACCAACTACACCAAATTATGTGACCTTCGCTCACAATGAACTTTGCAACTTTCCAGTGAAGTTCAGCATGAAATTCACAACTTTGTTGTAATGGTATTGGGAGATTTGTTGCGAACTTCGGAAATCGTTTGTCAAAGGATATGTGAAATAAAATGTAACTTCTACACTGCAAAGAAGTTCTTACATCTTCCAGGATCCAAGTGCAAGGAACCTGCAAGAAGCCGCAAGAAGCCACAAGAAGTTGCTAGCTTGCAGCCACAAAGAAGTTCTTGCATGTGCATTATTTTGGGGCTGTACTGTATTGTCTGTTACTGCGCCAGACAAAAGTAGCTGAAGCTGTTTCTGCAAATTAGGGGGCACTTTTTAAGTTTTACTCTCATTTTTGTCTGATGCTAAATGTTAGTCAATCATAGCAGAGATTTCATTAAGGGACAGACACCAGGCAAATTGACTGGCTGTGTAGATGATTTTGCATGCCAGGTTTGACCATCTACAAGAAAGTTTTCCTTAAAAATAGCTTATTAAAAAGGTTTTGCCCTTTTGTAAAAACCACTTGCCTTCTTGCTGAAAACATACAACCCTGTGGTTTACCCTTGAGTTACTTGTGAGTCCTTTGACTGTGCAGAATTTTTTCTTCAATTTTTTTTTTCAGGGGAGACCTGTTTTACAGGGGAGGCTGTAGGGAAGAGCCATTATATCAATTGGATAGAGTGATAACAATACAGTATCAGATTCCAGCAGAACAGTTAACGTTAGAGGAAGACACCACACTTAGTTCACTGGAAGAGGGCGCACTTTCAAAATGTAGTCAAGCAGAACACATGATCAGTTGTAAAGCATATGACTGCCTCAAAACCATTGTGAGTGTGGTTTGAAGAACAAAAGTAATCATTGAAGATAATTTTATAGCAACTTGTTTTTGGCTCACTAATTGAGCAGCCTTTTTGAATCTCTCTTCATTTTCAGGTATTTAAGGATACAAGGGGTTGTCTATTTAACCTATAATCTAGATATGAATAATAAAATCATTACACATTTCATGCTAATTCATGTAGGGAACTTTATCCCCTGATGACCAAAACTGCAATGGGTCAGTCCACATTCCAATACACTGTTAGAAACACCTCTGCACCTGTAATACCCTGAGAACTTTTAAAAATGGAAGCTTTTAAATTCTTACAGTGTTTCACAAAACTTTTGACAAACAGTTTACAAAGTTCATTTGAAATTCCTGAAATTTGCTATGAACTTGACAAGTTCTTTATGGTTACAGCGATCAGGAATTACTTGCTTACAGTAATTTGTACATTGCTGAAATGGGAAGTGCATTGACTTTGTTGCTGATCCTTTTGTAAAATGCTGCAACTGAATTTTCCCAGATGTCTAGCTTTTGTCTAGCTTTCAATCTTCTGTTCATTTTGTTGCAATTTGCATAATTTTTCTTAATATGTATTATGTCATTATTTCCATCCGATGCCAGATGCTGCGAAATTTTTGCTGAATATGAGTGCCACAATAGGTTTGAGAACATAGTTACGTTTTCATGAGGCCACCAAATTTTTGATGGCAGAGATGTCTCCTTGTTCCAGTCAGCTAGGAGATGGTTTTGTCTTTCTGTAGTAAACAGAATCAACAAGGTGAACCAGCAATCGATGATTAAAACATCATTAGGTGCCTTATTTCCGTGGTAACATTAAAGTGGTCCTGTGAATGGTAAAATTTTCCACTGTGCTTGTTACATGTAATTCTCCGTGTTTTGATTTGAATTTCGCTTTGGATGGATTTACAATTCCCACATTTGTTTTGAACTGAAGTCTTGCTCTGCACACCTCAACAAAGCATCACAAAAGGAATATTGGTTATGAATTAGGCTAATGCTTTGGGAAAAATGTGTGGCCCTTTTGTATTAACAAATACGTGGGGCCATTTTAACGTGTTAGGGGTTTGTGGAGTACACGCGTTTTATATTTGCTTAGTTCTGAGTGGTACTGTAGTCTGAAAAAAACAACATTTCATTGTCTTGTTGCTGAACTTTTGTATTGCCATTATGCAAGTCATGCCATCCATCTGTGAAGTGGAGTCCCTCTGTACCTCTAAAATAATTTTCCTTTCAGAAGTAAACTTTCAGAGAATAAGCCCTGCTCACTTTGTTTAAATTCATTTGTAGTTAAATTACCAAACCAACTACACTGAGTGACATGTACTGTGCTTGCGACAAACTTCGCAACTTCCAACAAAATTCGACAAGAAATTAGCAACTTAGTTTCGTAGTTCACAATTTGATTGTCAACTATGTAATGAAATTGCCAAGTCTGTTGTGAACCTTGGGAATGTCAAATGAACTTTGGAAACTGTCAAAAGGTTTTGTGAAATGCACTGTAATTGGCTTACATAAGGCACAGTTGTGGTGTGTAGATTTTCCTCTATTTTGAACACTCCATTTATTTATTTTTTATCAATTTCATCATTGCTATTATTATTATCACTCTTAACCACAGCGTGAAAACCCACCGCCAGGCTACCTACAACATCATGCTCCTGGACAGTGGCCTCCAATGGGACCACCTTACAACAATCCTCAACCAGTAAGTTCAGTTAGGTGTAATATTCTTATTGCACTCTTAGGTATTTTTTGAAGTGTTAGAGAAGCAGTAATCCACAATACCCATTGTAGATTGTCTGAGATAGCTATAAAATTATTCAATAACACTGAAGTTGCATGGTAGATGAGTATTGAGAAGCAGTTTTACTGATGTCCTGAATTTCATTGGTAGTACCTACAATCATGGACAAACACAGTTGAGACACTCCCCCAAAAAGACCTGT
>CM042752.1:314530-343894 GCA_022496165.2 Catalaphyllia jardinei
ATGGAAAGCCCACGATGCATAAGCCCCATGGTTTCTTTGGGCTTTCCTGCCATTTTTTAACATATCTTCATAAGCTAATATGGTATTATATCCACAGGCGGCCCAAGCACAAAATGAGAGGAAATAATTTATGTAAATGAAACGTACACGAATGTGACTCTTGCCTTCGAGCGGTGTTGTTACAAAGATGCGATTTACAAGGGTTTGTATTGTAACCTTACGGGTTTGCTTTAAATACCTAAAATCTAACGTTCTGTAAATAAAACTAACTTACCTTGCTTTCCTGTCGTATTCTTTGTTGTTTCACGGTGTTTGAGGCTATTTTGAAGCGTTTCCAGTGAGTTAGCGCTGGTGGTGGTGTCCCACTAGAAAAAAACACAAGGCTGGCTGGCTCAAAATCGAACCATCGTACTGCGAAGGCCAAAATATTCCCAAGAAATGGATGTAACCGCCTCAAATCACGATCATCCGAAGCGTGAATAACTCGCTTCCCAGTCTGTCGGTTACTGGTTCACAAATCTCATCGCAACGGCCTGAAAATCGCTCGTTTACCAGCTCAAATCTGCCTCTCTCGCTGCTGCATCATGCGTATAACCAACAGTTAGGATACCAGATTTGAAAATCGAAGCTTAGTGACCGCATCTTTGTAACACAACACCGCTCCAAGGCAAGAGTCACGTTCGCATACGTTTCATTTACATAAATTATTTCCTCTCATTTTGCGCTTGGGCCGCCTGTGTTATATCAAGGTGGTGAACAAATAAAAAAGGTCAGGATTTGGAGGCTTAAGAGCAATGCAGAATAGTTTTCTGCAGACTCATTTCCAGTCTCCGCACATTAGCAGCTGCTTTAGTGCGCTGCAACATTTAGTGGTCTGGCTAAGCACAAATTGAGTCCAGAAACGTTAGAAAAAAAACAAATCATGTTTGTAAGGTAATACTACAAGGTAAAGACCCAAATTTATGTCCGTGTGAATTTTGATTCGTGAAATTTGTCTGAGTGATTTTGCTGATAACAAACCCAGTGATTGAACTCAGCAGCAGACGTCTGGCATTACACAAGCTATTGCTGACAATTCAACAGTTCTTGGGAACAGTTGCCACCCGTAAAAAGGAGATTTTCTGCTCCTGTTCTTAAAGAAAGAAAGAAAGAAAGAAAGAAAGAGACTTTATTTTATGAGGGTGACATGTGACAGTAACTAACATTACTGATGAACTTGTGACCCTCAAATCCCAGGATCGAATTGGAATTTGGAAATGTTGGTTTTTGAGGAGAGGGGAAAACCAGAGTACCCGGAGAAAACCTCTCGGAGCAGAGTAGAGAACCAACAACAAACTCAACCCACATGACACTGGGCCAGGAATTGAACCCAGGACACATTGGTGGGAGGCGAGTGCTCTCACCACTGCGCCATCCCTGCTCCTTGATGTTGTTTGCAGAATATATAGCCTGAGTTGGCTTTGCAACTATTCACAATGGTTTACAGCGGTTCACAATGGTTCACATAACACAAATAAAGAGTATCTTTTACTTTCTTTACCTGGGGATGTGAACCATTGAAAGCTTATGTCTTGCTCATGTGAACTGTAAAAAAAAATTTACGTAAAAAACAAAACATATTTTCACCTTTTTGCATCAATGGCTCCTTAAACCATTTTGGGAAGTAATTTGCGCCAATAATTAACCTATGTGACATAATAATTGCACTCTACTGGTGTGCAACAGGATTTATAGCTTGCTAAACAAGGATGCTAGATATCTCTGAGTAGACGGAACAGTGATGATACTGGGAAAGAGTCACAATGTGTAAAATATAATCAGACAATCATGGACAAAAACAGTTCGGTACTCCCCCAAAAAGACCTGTGTCATTAAACGCATGAGTTTTTCAATCTCTAATTTTGACATTTCGACCCCATCTCCCCTTTTCAATGCTGTAACCAGATGAAAGTGTCCATGGGGTGTATTGCAACATTGAAAAGGGGGAGAGGGGGCTGGCTATCAACAAAAAAAGATGCCTTTTGAAATTACAGAAGGATTCCGATAGAAAGCGTTTCTTTTGCTCAATTGTGTCAAAACATTTGTCCGTGATTGTAGAATTGGTTATTCTATAAACAATGAAGATGTTTGTGCTTTCTTGCATATATACCATTTCTCCCTTTTGGTCAGTGGTTTGCAGGCTTAAATTTCTTTGTACCCTGGCTCTAGCATATATCTTACTTCTATTCCCAGCTAAGGTGAAAAACCTGTTGCAATCTTTGTGCCAATGCCAACAGATGCTCTGAAATAATAATTGATAAGACCTTTTAGTTTAAAGTTGATTGAAAATTGTAAAGAGAAAACATCTGGACTCAGGGTATATGTAATTAAATCACTGCCCCCTGAGTAGATATTTTCCTAAAGGTTTCCTTATACCCATATTATATTTCTGACTGATTTGTTGGAATATGATAAACAGATGTTGAACTAAGTGGCACATCCTAGAGTTACTTTATTACCGGTACCTTGGTATTTAAAATTAAAGTTTTGAAATTAGTTATCTCAACATTATTTAACTATTAAGCATCATCTTTATTAAAATCTGAGGTACATTACATGCACACTAGCAGATGTTATCTGAACAGGTCATTACCTAAACCTAAAGTTGCAATGATAATTATACCCTCAGAAGTTTAAAAATTCCTAATAAAGGTCTTGAAGTTATCCTTATGCATTTCTGTTATTTCCCTAGTTACAGTACATTTTAATGTTGTTGCAGAATAATCCATTTGTGCCTTACTGGTTTCAAGGAATACTTGGAAATATTTCTCAAGGATATATGCATCTGCAACAGGTAGTTTTGTTCTAACTCTAGTCATTTTTACTCACAGTTACATTTCTCTTTCTAGTTTTAATGTCACAACCTGACTAGTGATAGGTCCTAACACCTGTGGGTTAACAGAAGTGACATTTCATGTTTTCAAATGCTTAAGGTGACTTCCCACCTTCGCGGGTGTCCTGTGGGAAAACATTCGTACACACACTGGTTTCAATAAAACCCTAACAAAGTATATATCAGAAGAAAGCTTAATTAATGGAGTTTACGATAAAAATATAGTTTAAGCGATTTTTCCTTTTGGTCAGTGTGAGGAGCCGGTAAAAGTTAAAACGGGCGAGGTTCGTTCTAGTTAATTTATCGGGTATCGGATGAACGTAGGACAAGCAAATTGAATGCACACAGCTATTCACAAAGCATCAATCAACAAAACTGTGTCAGGCTTTTTCGATATTCTGACTGGTTGTCAAGATACCCGCATCTTAAGTTGGAGTAGCTAAAAATAAGCGAGACATGTTGCGTAAATGGACGCCACAGGAAAAATATTGATGAATTTGAGCACACTTTTTGGGTCATCACTATTAAAATAACATCTTCATTGGAATTTCTTTCCGTGTTGTACTATAAAGGCCTCAGTGTGTAAAATTAATCGTCAAAAGCAAACCTGGTGCCATTGGAACCTTCCCTTCTCAGAGACCATTTCAAGGGTTTCTTTGAAACAGCTGTGACGATATTCAAGCCTTGCACCACACACTCTGGCAATATATATTTGAGTGACATTACCTAGCCTTTCTTTTCATACATTTTCTAAACCAACCAACTGCCCCTTAAAAATTGCAGCATACAATCATGGGCCCCTGATACAATAAAATTAAAGCACGCAAAAATACTAACGGTTTGAACTTGACAGTTTATTGAGAAGCGACACCGTAGTCGCGTAAGCATCATAAAGAATAAGTTGAGTTTTCATTGTTTTGTACCAAACATTTGATTGGCTGGATTTGTAAATGTTGGAATCTGTTGTTTCAGTTCTGCTATCTGATTAGTTTTCATTGTCTGGGTTGCTTCAGTTTCAGTTAATGCACTGTAACACTAGACTGTACTTGTTCGCTATGATATTTCAGATGCATGTGAAAGTTCACCTCTCTTTCCCATCCAAATTTGCTGGCCCTCTGATTGGTAAAAAGGCTTCCAACCTTGCTCACATAAAGAAGTTCAGTGGAGCTAGAAATATCCATGTGTTTCCCAAGGATCGTGATGCACCAGAGAGGTATATAGAGATCATCGGCACTCCTCTGCAGCAATATTTTGTAAGTATGTTTTACTGCTTCTACCTTATTGGTACTTCTTAATTTTGGGAATTTAGTGAGATGGTATATCACAGAATTTTAGTTTTGCAATTTCAATAGGGAAATATAAAAAAGGCATTAAATTTAATTTCTGAATTGAAGCATTTCCAACTTCATTTTATTTTGTAAAAGCTTGAACTTTTTAAAATTTCTAGATAAATGACCAAAACACATTTTAAAAATTATAGCCTTGTTTCATAACAGAAGATACAAAATGGAACCTATTAGTAAAACCAGGAAATAGAATGAGTATTTTCTGATACATATTATGTACATGTTATTACATGTTGATAATTTTTTTGTGTGATTTGAATTTTCAATATGGCTTTTAATTTTTTGTGATTAAATAGCCCTTTTCACAGTTGGTTTTCCTCATTTGCATTACAATGTAATCCATCGTGGATGCAAGGCAATTTCGGGCTATAGCTACAATATAGCCCGGAATTATCTCACATACATTCTAGATTTCATTGTAAAGCAAATGAGCAGAGTTAACCATGAAAAGGGGTATTTTGCAGGATTTTTATTTGTGGGTCTTTAATTTTGTCATTCATTTACAATCACAAAATTAAGTACCAATAAGGTACTTTGGCCTCATTCTTGGTGTACTTTCACAACCGAGCATTACAGGGGTCACCAAGTATTCCCCTTGGTGCTATTAGGATTTTCTTGTTATGTTTCAGTGCCGCAAGCTCTTTTTAGTGCACTCATGATCTGCAATCACTTTTACATTCTACATTTATAAGAGTTATTAACAAGCCTTTAAACTTTGGGTCAGTGAAATTGTGTTTAAATGTAAACAGGTTTTGTTGTTGCTTCAACACCTTCCAAATATTGCTTTATTACAATCTAAAAGGCAGCATTTGTATTGTTAAAGTGATGGTTAAATTCTGAAATTGATAAAGTGTGTCCACATAACTATTTGTCTTCTAAATCTTTTCCAGGCTCAACACTGTGTCTATTGTAAGCTTGCCGAAGAAGGCTATAAAACAAACTCTGGAGAGAATGTTGGTGAGCTTAAACTGAAAATAGAAATTTTCATTCCTCTAAGAGGTGGAAACAAGAACCAACCCAACCTAATAGGAAGATTTATTGGTAAAGATGGACATAATGTAAGTAGAAACATCATCTTTGATAGAAGCAATTCAGTAGTTAGTCTTTTATTATATGTTTCACTGATAGTGCACACAACCTTGCAATAATTTTATAAACAGCAAAGTCAGGGGTTAAATGTTTGAGTCTTCCTTGTGATGGTTTTCAACACTGTACATGTAAATTTGTGTTTGATGATGTGCAAGTAATAAGTCCAGTTTAGTCCTTAGCGACACCCAAAAGAAATAGTAGCAATGTACTAGATAAATTATCGTTTTGAAATTTTTAATCCAGGCTCCTGGTAAAGACCATCATCCCAATTGTGTATCTAATAAAACTTGTTTGACAAAGGACTGAAAGATATTTTTAGAAACTATTGATTAGACATTAGTCAGACAATGCCTATTGAACAGGTATTTCCAGCACTGTACCAGACTTCAATAGGAATCAAGGTAGCTGTGAGCCACTGAACTTAGAAAACAAATTATGGAAGGGTGTAATGAGGGAAACCATCAGATGAGAGATAGACCACCACATGGGGAACTACGTCATCTACTCTCTTTGAACATTAAGGAACTACTTGTGATGTGAGGACAGTCTAGCTTTCAAATAAGCCCATGAAGCCAAAGTAAGTTTCAGATGCTTACACTATTTTCTGGCTGCAATATTGGTGTACCACATAGGTACACCAACATGATGTTTTCATACTGGGCTCTTTAAATTTCTGCAAAACATTTTGATGAATGTCTGAAATACACAAGCCTAAAACTTAGAGAAGTGTCTTATTTATTTGTCTTCTATAATGTCACAATTTCCTAGCTTTTACCACTAGATGGTTTTCAATTTATTTTATTGCATTACAGTGAAAACAATCCATTGTGATATTTGCAAAATGAAACAGTTGAATGTTAAGAAAGTGTTTGTTACGCAGGCCTGCCTACACATTTTACATTGCATGTATCTGTGCATGTCTTCCTTGTGCTGTTGTCAAAAACGACAAGATTATTTTGCTTAGTCAAAAGAGATGTACGAGACTGAACAAAACACTTGAGCCTGCTGTAATGTACGTATACATGTATGATTAATACTTTCCCTTTTCTGGTTAACTGATGTATAAGTCGTACAGTGTTGTAAGTGATGGCTTGCTATGCGAGACAATGAGAGTTCGAATCCTATGACAGCTGAATGTTTTCTTCATTGCTTTTTCCTTTTTCTATCAAGAAACCATTTACAGAAAGGTAGTGTTTGACTTTTATTTCTTGTATTAAAAAACGTAGTCTGGAGCTTTTCATCATTCGTTCATATTGATTGCTTTTGCACAATATCACATAAAAAATGTGAGGGAAAACAGCTTGAAGACTTTCCTTGAATCGAATCATTAAAAGAAGAACCAAGGTATTTTCCTAACAATGAAAAAATCTTTATACCTTCTACCTCTCAAAAATAACTTATTTGACATGCCACAAGCGACTGTAAATTGGCTTTAGATGGCAGATGACGAAACCTTATCCTTCAGGGAGCAATCAAAGAGAAATAATAAAAATGCTTTCATTTAATTTCTGTTTTCAGGCTTGATTTCCACTGATATCTTGAGTATGCAAGTCGGGTCTTCAAATGCATGTAGGATCCTTTCTTGAACAACAGCTAGTAATTGAATGTATTCTGTTTTAAGTGGTATCTTTTATGGGTCTAATGAAACTCAAGCAACGTCTACATTAGTTGCGTTTAGGAGTTAAATTCCAATTTTTTGACGAGCATCGCTTGCCTTTACTTATGGGAGTTCCTACCTCAGGTTTCCAAAGGTCCAACAGGAAGTAGGTGAAGGAGTGATGGGAGTGAAATCATCCCACCACCACTACAACTTGAAAAATAATAAATATTTTTCGAGTTAAAAATGTGACCTGTGGGTCTTTCAACTTCTTTCACATTTCAGTTCCTTATGTTTTGTTTTGTGTGGCTCAGGTAAAAGAACTGCAAAAACAAACAGGAGTACGCATTAAAGTCAAAACAAGTGAAGAAACTACGGAAAACAGTGAGGCAATTATAGCTATTGAAGAAAGCTTCGCCAGTGGACAGGTTAGTCACAGTTATATGGTGTGGTGAACAATTTGCTGCCCTGTTACCTCAGACTGGATCTTGCTCGCATTAACTTGCAATGGACTTTCATGGATCCTTCTTTTAAAAAAGAACAGGAAACTTGTTGATAAATACGATTCCTGTCATTCAGTACATATATATGACATGTCCTACACTAACTTATTTACATGTAGTCTCAAAAGTAGCGTGTTTTTTTTGCAGCGTGCTCAGATGCAAATTCATGATGCCATAGTTCGTTGTCAATCTCCCCCTCTGAGGAGGCAGACCACCTACAGCTGAAACAAAACTGTGTAGATGCCAAGTACATATCACCTATCTGGTCACTTCACTGGCATCATTCTCATAGCCTGTGTATCTGTTGTACCCACTCACTGACAAATTATTCATGATACTATTATGGTATTGTGGTATGCCAGGTGTATGTTGGCATATGCTACCTCATCACCAGC
Organism: Catalaphyllia jardinei; assembly: GCA_022496165.2. Taxonomy (NCBI): domain Eukaryota; kingdom Metazoa; phylum Cnidaria; class Anthozoa; order Scleractinia; family Caryophylliidae; genus Catalaphyllia; species Catalaphyllia jardinei. Next base: position 322,333 of record CM042752.1, read on the forward strand.
AAGGCTCTGAGCATCTTACTCGCAATACTATTGGATGAAGCTAATCAAACAAAAAAAAAACTCTTAGAGGTAGTAATTACAATTGATTGTTACTAGTGCTGTTGTAGTGTGCACTGTCATCTTGGTGTATTAAGCACTAAGGTTTTGTAAGGCCACACCCAGACTCGGTACACTGAGAGCAACCTAACATGTGCTTGTGTATTCAACAACCAAGTCTTTGAAAATTATATATATGCATATATTGACTTATTCGAGTATCAGCCTATGGCAAGTTCTTAAATTAAGGTGCAGCCTGGTACAAGTCAACATTTTCCTGTAGGTCACTTGCTCAAGTGCCTGTGCATCAACTCTGAAAGTAATCTACATGTTGCTTAAATGAAGCTAGGTATGCCTCCAATAGTATTTTATCAATTAAGTTGCTCGAGCCTTTTTTGAGGCATTTTTGGTTTGCACTAAGTAGCTTTAATTTCGTAGATTTGTGTACTAAGATTGTAATTTTTAAGGAATGTTTTAGGCATGAGTGCTGTTGCCATTTTCACCCCTAAAGGGGAAGTAGATTTTCTGCTCTTTTTTAGATATTAATGGCAACTTCTAATTTCACGAACAAGTTGCTTCTTTACGAGGCTTTATCTTTGCCACTTCTTAGTTGATTACCCTTTTTTTCATAGAACAGCATCAATCCTAGCACAGTGTTTACAGAAATACTCGGGTTTGAGTTTGAGTTAGACTATTTGCATGTGCTTATTCTGTTTCCCATTTTTTTTAATGTAAGGTTTTACTGTGGCTCTTTCAAGAACCTCGAAAGTTTCAGAAGGTCGTTTTTCTAAGCTCTCTCCTGGTTACTTCCTACTCCTTCATACATAAGTTTAAGAACTTTGATTGGCTATTGCATTAGTTACTCTCAACTCAAATGGGGTCGTAGAAAGAGTTGACAATTTCTTGGTTTGGACTGTTATTGAATGCGTGTATTTATGACTACTGTGTAGTTTAATTGATGATGACCCAAAGCTGGCTGAGGGACTCTACACCTGGTAGCCCTAATAGTACTCTCTATTGTACACTATTTCTCTTGATACCTATCTGGAATTATTATCGATGGACCATGTACGCCCATATTTTTCTCCAGATTAAATTATTTTGAACCTCTTCATGTTGTGTTTAGTTCATATTTATTAGGCTTAGAGGTGTCTCGCGTCCAAGTTTTCTAGTTTACTTTTATACAATGGAATCCAGCTTGGATGTGAGGCAATTTCGGGCTGAAACTACAAAGAAAAAACATTGTAATGGGAATTAGAAAAGTTACTTGTTAATGTCAACGGGTCATTGCAGTGAAAAGTCAGAAAATTTTCCATGTGGAGGGATCGTACAAAAATCGGTCTAAAAGAATTAACCGAACTTCGAAGTAAAAGTCGTCTTTAATGTTGAACTAGCTACTGTCCAAATCTGGGGGCAAGCGGACAAATTCCCTTTGAGTGGTAGCTTTCTAGGTGATGTGCACGCGTGAATAAGTCCCATAGGTTCTTATCTGGTGAATAAGACTGGAAGCTTGACAGTGGTACGGATCATTCTCCTGTACGCCCTGTCCAGGAAGCAAGTAGACATCAAACAGTCCCCTACCAGCCTAGTCTCCTTCGCAGCCGTTTTTTGGGATGTCACGCAACATCCCAAAAAACGGCTGCGAAGGAGACTACTACCAGCCCCGCTTTGAGGTGGGTGAATATTGGTCTCGCTCTTTTTATGCGTGTTTCTGTCGACTCTGGCTCCATCTGATTAACTTGTCAATAGGCAATATTCAAAATGGGGGGTAGGTGCAAATTGACAGCAAAGCAGGCAATGAGCAAGTGTGGACAAAATGCAAATAAAGGGGTACCCATGGCCACCTCCCATTGGTCACCTCCCCCTGGCACCTGTCACGGAAATTCTCAGTGGAGAATTAAGTTTACTTACCTGAGGACCAGGCCCGACATGAACCAAGAGGTGGGTGGTGGTGGGGCAAAGCATAAGTGCACAACAATGGCACAACTACGCATGCCCGCAGCGAACATCCACTGGCCAGGAGCAAATCTCCCAGTTAACTCTGACTATTGATAATCTCATTTAACGCAAAAAAATCCTGCCATCTTGACCTCACTCGTGGTCAATTAACTATATGTATTAGATGAAAATTTCATGAACCTATTTCCAAGAAGCCAGACCGGCTTACATTTCGTCTTATATTTATGCCTCGAGTATTGTAGAACCAGATGCATATCACCTAGGTGATATGCTTCTGATAGATCCTATTCAGCCATACCTGAAATATCTCGAAGGTAAAAAGCAACGAAAGTCGAACTTGAGGGTGATCTCCATGCCCGGTCTCCATGATTTGTCTCTTACCCAGATCTTCCTCTGTTTGACGCTGAAAAGTGAGATCCAACCTCGTTCCCAGACTCTCTCTCTCCTCTGCCTCGTGAAAAGGAGGCAGGGAAGAGAGATTCTGGGAACGAGGCAAGTTGAGATCTTCCTTTCGCTTACAAAATCTGGATTCTAGATTAGAAGGAAGCGATAGTCGTATTAAAGGATCGCAGCGATCATATGGGTTGTTTTGTTTGCCTTTAAAAAATAATGTACCGGTCAATTCCAAAACCGCCCATGCCCCCCCCCCCGGGCAAACCCCGGAGCATTTGACTTTTTTGAAAAATTTTGGTCAAATTCCCAGCTATGTTGCCAGTTTAGACGGTCAAATGCCCCACCCGTTAGAGCTTCAAGAGGGTCAAATCCCCCACCCTCCAGGCATGTTAAAGCAACTGCGGAAACAAGTTCTGCAAAATTTTCAGCCAATACGAATTTCTTGTTCAGCTTGTCTTCGCTCCACACTTTAAACAAAGGCCTATTTCACGATATAACGATATAACAAGAGACTATAACGAGTTAAGGGGTAACTATTACAGAGCTTTCTCGACATCTACATCCAATTTTCCGGGCCAGATACAGTCAACTAATATTGTTACAAGTTTTAAAAGCATTTTAACATGTTTATATAACAAAGTCTAAAAAATTATTTGAGTAATATGCACCCCCGTCTCTGCCACCCCCCCAACAACCCCTCTCATGAGGCTGAGTTATGGGGAGCAGAGTCTGCAGATTCCCACCTTCACCGGTCCACCCGCACGAGGGAGCTCCGATGCGATCTTGTTGAAATTTATTTATATTTGAGGCACAAAGCCTCATTTGCTCTCTTGTGGCTATCGCCTCGTGGACCCACAGCTACTTTGACAATGTTATGACGAAATTCATGATCAATAACAGGACAGACTCATGAAAAACTGACGTCAATTTTTTAAGTTCATCTGTGCTTGCCTTTTGCTGTTAAGAAAATAACACAAACAGCGGTGATAAACATTGTATTCCAACGCATTTTTACATAGAACTTAACGTTTCGTATGCTAATCAACATACATTTTCAAAAGTGACGGTTACAATTTTTGAAAACTATATATATATCGTAAACATAAGAGGTCTGGAACCTAGACTGAGAAATATGATCTGCAGCAGTACGTGTATAAAAACATAATGAGGAGTAACAGCTAAAACAGCAACAACTTCTCACTACTAATATTGACATTAAGGGAAGGCTTTAGCTCTTGAATGAACAGTCTCTTTAATTTTGCAGTGAAAGTCAGTTTTTCCGGACGCTAAAATGTCAAAATGATCCCATTTAATGTCGTGACCATTGGTTTTCACATGATCAGCAATGGCTGATGAATGGTCACTTTTGGCGAGGGCCTTGAAATGTTCTGTTTTTCGGTCATGGAGTCTTCGTTTTGTTTTGCTGATGTAGAATTCATCACAGTTCCAGCAACCAGCTTTATAGATTACCTTGGACCTCTGGGATCGGTTCAAGCGATCTTTGTATGGAAAAAAGGATTTGATGCGGCGTGTGTTTTGGAATATGATCTTGAGGTTGACGAAAGAGTAGAAATTGTATACGCATGATTTCAGACGTTTCGTGACTTGGTCACTGTGAAGACCTAAGTAGGGTAACACGATTAAGATATCTTTTTTGGGAACTGTAGCTTGAACGAGAGGTTTGTTTTTATTTTTGTTCAATACATCGTTAATGTTGAACGTGATAACACCTTGGGGGTAACCATTTTGCAACAGGAGCTTTCTGAGATCTTTAATAGCGGCCTGTAATAAAGATGGCGAGGAGCAAATTCGGAAGCAACGATAGGTAAGAGTGCGGATGAGGTTGATTTTGTACTTGCGAGGTGTGAATGAATCCCACTTAGTATAAAGGCCTGTGAATGTCTTTTTCGGTAGACAGATGTAGTGAAAGTGTTGTCAGGGCAGCGTTTGAGAAGGATGTCTAAAAATGGAATCATACTGTCTTCTTCGAATTCCGCAATAGTAAACTTGATGCTATCGTGTCGACTATTTAAAAAGCTTAAAAACTCATTCGCCTCGTCTTTGCTGTCAAACATGGTGAAGGTGTCATCTACATATCTGAACCAAAGTGAAGGACAAAACCTGCTTTTCATCAACCATTTTTCTTCAAAGTGGCACATGAAAATGTTTGCCAAAACGGGGCCTAAAGGTGAACCCATGGCAACACCATCAATCTGCAGGGGATCAATCTGATCGTAGTATTGGCCATCAAATATAAAATGACTCTTCTTAGTGGCAAACTGTAATAGATTTTTCAAAACAGAACGAGGTAATTGCGGAGGATCAGGGAGAGAGTACAATCTGTCAAGACAAATCTGTATTGTTTCATCAAGCGGCACATTTGTAAATAGAGAAGTAACATCCAAAGAACACATTATTCCGTTGTTATGTTTGTATGTTTTGGCCCAATCTGCAAAACTAAATGAATCTTTAACCGTGTGTTGGTTGGTGGAAATTGGTTGAAGTATGCTAACGAGGTAGGAAGCAAGATTGTAATTGTAGGTGTTCACAGAGGAGACAATAGGGCGGAAAGGGCATCCAGCCTTGTGAACCTTTGGCAGACCATACAAAACAGCAGGAGAAGATCCACTGGGTAGAATCTTGTGGAATGTTACGTCATCAATAATTCCGTCTTTTTTGATTTTGCGAAGATATGCAGAAAGGCTCTCTTCTCTAGATTTAGTTGGATTCTGCTTTAATTGTTTGAATTTGGTACCAACAGAAATCAACTTCTTCATTTTATTAAGATAATCAAGTCTGCTAACGATGACAACGCCGTTTCCTTTGTCTGGTCTCGTAATGATGATACTGTCATCGCTGCGCAAATCACTCAAGGCTGCCCATTCATCTTTGCCGAGAATGTTTTTTTGTTTAGAAAAGTCATAGGAGTAAATGTAACCATATGAAATATTCTTCAGTTGACTTCTAAGCCGATCTTGGTTTTCGCTCGTGATAGGAAGATTTAATTTAACAAGATCACGATAAAGCAACTCGAAAGAGCATTTGACCTCATATCTGTCAACGTTTTTAGGTGGCAAACAGAAACGTAAACCACGTGCTAAAACAATCTTCTCAGTCTCGGTCAAGACACGATGGGAATAATTGAAAATGATATCGTCGTTATTTAAATTTGACACTCTAGGGATTCCAAACTTACGTTTGAGATTATTGAACTTCTTTTCATGCTTGCTTGAATTGTGTTTCATGACTTTCATAGCCTTGGTTTCGATAACAGAACAGACGTGTTAACATACTTTTATAGCACCAAATCAGAGTTGAGATTCTAATGAGATTGAAATGGGTGGCGGAACTTCATGGACAAATTAATCATGATTGTACATGAAGCTAAAATCATAAGTCGGCGTGCATACTCAGCATGTCTTAAAATCATAAGACACTGACCTATAATTTCCGCCATGAAAACGTGAAATAATCTCTACCGTTTGTCTTACAAAGCGAAGTAAAACGTTTTACAACAACAACAACAATCTTTGTTTCGTTTGCCAACTAGCCGTCTAAAAGCTAATGCTAGTCTACGCGTAGCCTGCGAACAGGCTCCCGGTTGGGTTTAGGGCGAGATAGCCGAGTGTAGTCTAGGGCGAGCGGGACGAGCCGAGAGCGGTCTGGTAAGGAGGGAGGGCGCAATCGCTTCGCTCGCGGAGTCACGACGCTCCGACTACCACTCGCTTCGTCGCTTCGCTCGCCGAATTTGTTTTTCCCCAACGGGAGCCTGTTTGCAGGCTAGTCTAGTGTTTGTTTTCATCCTAAATGTTCGAAAGATCTCCAAACAGCAGTACGCCTGAGGATCATGTTTCGACCCCCAGAGAGTCTTCAGCGATAAAACATTCATTTTACAAAACACGTACACCAAAAAATCTCTCCTTTTTAAAATGCAAGGAAACATCTTAACCGAGTTTCTGCTAGATTTTTGCTACCTTCTTTTTATTGAAAGGAAATGGAAATTTGTTCCACAACTGTTAAACAAGAAACTCTAAAATGGGTTGTCTGGACAACATAAATTTTTTGTAAGTATGCTATTGTATTTAAACGATATGAAACAGCTATACCTCTTCCCCATGACATTCACCATAAACATTACTTTGTTTTCCTTCAACAAAGAAGATCAAACGCAGAATACACAATTTCAAAAGATTGAATTGTTCGGTTGGGTTCGCCGATAGTTTTAGAAGAACCCTCTTACCTTCGGCCGTCTTGTTGTCTTGTCACAGCCCCATTAAGATTTGCTGGTTTTCATCAAATTTCCTATTTTGTCAGGTAAGATAAAATCTAGTGTCCGAAAGGCAACCGCTGACGATGGATCTCAACTTATAATAGATATTTTTGGGGATTTTGAGATGGTGAAATTTCTAAATTGAGCGTTCACTGATTACTTAGTCGTCCTGTGAAGACAGTGAGTACAACCCTTTTGCTTCGACAGCTTAAGGGATCCTGACATTCAACAATGTATGTAATTATTACTGTAAATTGATCCGAATGCTATACAATACTAAAGTACAACTAAATGGATGATGGCGGAGTTCATGAGAATATCGAGGTTTATATTTGCGTTATTTTAAGACTAATTTAGGTAAGGTAAGGTAAGGTAAAATCTTTATTTAGACACGGTATTTCCTTCAGGACTTAAAATTATTGATAACAAACCAGAGGCTAAGATTTTAAAAGCCAATGTAACTTTGTTTAAAATTTGTAAATACATAACAATACGATACAATCATATGTTTTCAACTAAAACGTGGTAAATTCTTCCTTTTCTCCGAATTGCGAAACTAGCCAAGAAACCATGAAATCAGCAGTAGCCGTATGTTTGATGCTAATAAAATTTCTGCAAGAAGTTGTGTGCATCATATCAGGTTAAATTTGGATAATAATAACAATAATGATAATAATAATGATGATATATAATAATGATGATGATAATGATCATGATCATGACGATGACGATGTGCCATTTTCAAGAGGAATGGTTAACAACAACGCTCGCTCTTCTGTTTGGTTTCGATACTTAGACGATACCTTCACCTTGTTCGACACTGAATAAAAGCAAAGCAACCCAGTTTCTGCACTACTTCAATAATTGTCAAGCAAATATCAAATTCACCGCTGAATTCGAAGAGGACAGTACAATCCCTTTCTTGGACATTCTCCTCAAACGACACAATCATTATATTATATCGACAGGCTGGCTCCAAAATAACTAACACCATCCAGACACCAAATACATGATTCGAATGCGCCGCCTATAATCTAAGAACAATCTGAAGAATATTTCAGGGTGAAACCGTCAGTAAATTATAAGAAGTTGCCGGCCTCGGCCGGAAAAACAATATTCTGATTAAAAAAAACAAAGGAGCACAAGTGTTAGTGTTCCGGAACAATAGAAATTAAAATTTTCATGAATCATGATTATTTTTGTACTCCTTTATCATCTTATTTATTTTCAATGAATTTGCATTTGATGATACATGAGCAGGATTAGTAAGTAACAATGGGATACTATAGTTTTCGCAATCTTCTTTAATTTAATCCTATTTGGATCTCGTATACGAGATCCGAATAGAATTGAAAAGTTAGGTATGCTAGCTAATGCTACCATATCTTACTGATTTAGCCAGTCTTCGTCTATGGACTAATGACATTAAAATTCTTTACATATACACATTTTCACGACAAATTAGTTCAAAAGACCAATAGCTAAAACCGACCACTTATTTTGTTTCTTTCTCGGCCCACAATTCTGTAAGTGTTGGACCCAACACTGTGCCGACTGATCCCGTGCTAACAGTAATTCGCTTTTCTTGTAGTTCAGGCTTTGCTTCTCCAAACGAATTAACTTGCGCATCAAAGATTCAGTCTTTCTTTTGTTTCACCGTTTTTTTCCTCCGACGGGAATGAACGCTAAGAGTCGGTTCTCGAAAAAAGTTTATGACACAGTCATTTAATTCATTCCACGTTCGTGGGATTCGCCAAGCGTACATCATACCGAGGAACATCGACCCTTGCATGTCTCGTCTGCCAAGACCTCTGTCCCATATTCTTTCTCGGTCAATAAGTTATAAACCTTTCAAGAGAAACTTTTCCAACGTCAGATCTCAGTATGATTTTATTTACTTAATTGTTATATATGCAACAAAATAGCGCATGTGACCTGATCCACTGTGCTTCGTTCCCGGAAAACAGTATTAACAATTAAAAAATTAACAGTATAAGTTTGAACAATAAAATTGAATAAATAGGTTCTTTTGTAACGCTTGCTTACGACTGATTTTGTACATAAATTAATTTTTTATACTTCAGCGACAAGGAATCAGTACCTAGTACAGATCCGCACTCAATTGTAACTCGGAGTCATGTGCCTCTATGCAATAATTCAAAGGAGACTCTGCCGGGGAAGAGAAAATCAGCAGTTACGAAATGAAGAGAAGCGAAACAAGAAAAGAGAAGATGAGCCACAATTTACTGACTCCCCAAACGTTGCTATTAAAACAGCAAAGAAAACTACCAATGAAGAACAGAGAGAAAAACATATGATGCGTCAGTCACGAGGAACCAACTTTCTTCACAAGTTCTTCGCTGTTTCAGCGTAATGTTTATTTACAAATACTGAGAAAAGGGAAATATTCTCACTCAATTTTAACTGATTTGAAATGATGCTTTTCTGTACAAAGAAAGATAGAAAGGTGTGTCCCATGTCCTGCAAATAATTCTTGCCTTGGCATGGTTACAATAATCGAGTGAAGAATATTTTTCTCATCTTAGGATTCTCATTACTTGCTGGTTGACACTGCCGAGGCACATTAAATAATGGTAATAAAATAATATTTTAACAGGTCTTAGGGTTAGGGTTAGGGGACAAGCGTTTAGCGAATAGTTCCCAGATCTATGCTAGATCTTGCTAAACGCTTATCGTCTACTCAAGAATTCTTTTGCAAGAATAATAATATAATAATAATAATATAATATTATTATTATTATATTATTATACTCGGGTGTTTAAATGTTACTCATCCAAAAGAAATAATAATGTTAATTTCCTTACATGATGATGATGATATGAAGTAGTTGAAACGTCATGTAACTTCACTTTTATCGTTAATTTTCTTATATTGTGTTTATGACGACTATAAGGCAAGTGCCTCGGTTTGCCTGTTACTAGCTACGGCGCTGAAGTTTACCAGCGTAACTTACTGGATTGGGAGCCAAAGTATGGGGATAACATTCACCATACAGTTCTTCAAGTGCAACTGGATTGGAGTAACCAAAATCTCTTGCTTAGCATCTTTTTTGGATTCGTTTTCGTTAATCGGCTAAGTGGTTTTCACTTGTTTTGTGTACTGGTGCATGACCTACGCTTTACGCTTCAATACTAGTTTTCTTTTCGATTTTTAAACTTAATTATTGTATTTTAGTATGTTGAATGAAAATGTCTTCGTTACATGTTAAGTGAAGAGGTGAAGAAAATTGTTGCTGTCTCGTTCTCTTCTTCATTTAAATGCATGTACACAAATGTATTTATGAAAATAGTTGAACATGTTGAACCGAAGGTGTTCAAGCTCTGATGTAGGTAGGCTGTCGCTCAATTCTTTCGTTTGTCTTGCTACTGGCTAATTCATCGTCTTCTATTCGAAGAAATAGGGCATTTTACATGTTTTTTTCAGTAGTTTAAGCTGCAAATAAATTTGCCGGCTTTTGAAAAGAAAAAAAATACACGGCTTGGGCCGTTTCCCTGGAAACGGTCCGTAGTTTAAAATCCCGACCAAGAAAGAACCAATCAGAACGCTCGGATTTCCCTTGCCATATAATAAAAATACATATTATATAAACAGAGAACTAACAAGGAACAATTTCATCTACGTAGCTTCAGGGACAGATGTGTTAGGAGAGTAAAAGCCACAGTATATGTGATGTTTGGGAATAAAAGGCCTATTATCTTCCTTTCAGACTTTTTCAACTTGTATTTCACTATACAAGTCTGTTTAAAGCTTTAAGTGGAGGGCAGCAGCTCTGTCCTGACTTTGTTATATTGTGCTGTCAAGTTCTTTAGGCTTCACTGTCCATTCGATTGTCATCTCTGGAATCCTCAGGGGGTGGTGGTGGTGGTGGTGACATGGTATCCTCCATGGGAACAATGAGATTCTCTTTTGCCATTAAGTCATACTTTAGCACATAAATTGTAAATCTCTTGCACAGTAGAGTTTCATTCTGTCAAATGTAAAAGAGAGTCTGGGTAACTAACACAAGTCACATTGTAAATATCAGAACACATATATTTAGTAAGTTCCTGATGTCATGTGCACATCAGAGCTCTGGAGGTAAACAAAGGTAAAGTCTGCATTCAAGCTAAGTGGCCCATAAGGCCGGAGATAATCTTGATTTTGTAGCATGAAGCGACTGAGAGTCCCGGGGGGGTGGGGGTGGGTACTTAACAAATTTTAATACGGGGAGGCTCTACCCCAAGGTCCAACCCCTTACCCTTTTATATACCATTTTGGCAGAAAAGGTACCCCTTTTATATACCTTTTATTGAAAAAAGCTACCCCTTTCAGATACCTACTTTAGGAAGTCTTGTTCTCATTTTCATGTAGTGCTTAATAATTAAATATACTGACAAAGCCATAAGTGGCATCTACTGGAAATATTATAATTAAAGGCCCTTGTAAATACCTAAAAGACCGATTTCCCTACCCTTTTATATACCTCATCTTGTGAAATCCCTACCTTTTTATATACCTGAAGTGTGAAAAAGATACCCCTTTCGGGCGGGGCCTCCCCATATAGGCCATTATAGCCCCCCCCCCCTGGGCTGAGAGTATTTCTACTCCATCTAGATGGGATGCCAGTCCATCACAGGGTTACCCCCAGCATTAGGTTTTCTGGGAACCATTTATACACCAGGGTGGAAAGAGTGACTGTAAGAATGAAGTGTCTTGCCCAGGAACACAATCCAATAACCCTGTCCAGGGCTTAAACCTACACTACTTCATCTGGAGACAAATGCAATTATAACCATGAGCCCACCACACCTCTGAATAGTAAAAGGCTATTGAAGTGTAAAGACTTATTAAAATGCAATTTTCCATCCAACATTTTATGACATGTTTTCCACAGTAAATGTTTTATTCCTTACATGTTTAATGACCTAAAATGAAGAATGATGATGATCTCTCTGTATTAAATTAGTGGCAATTGACTTTAATTTAGGCTAGGGTGGTTTTTATTTCAATTTTGTACAAGTCACATACCTCGAACTCATCATAAATACTCCGATGGTGAAAGAAAGCATGAGAAAATATCCTGTAGACTCGTCTACAAACTGATCCCAGCTTTGCCACAGAAGATTCTTTGATACTCACTCTGAACGTCAAAAAGGATAATTCATTTAAGGCAGCAAAGAAATAAGGAAGTAAGTAATTACAAGTAAAACAAACATATTTTAATATAATTAAAATCATAATATCAGGCTTGCACAACTAAGATAAAATAAGTAAATTTTTATTTGATGCAGGAAAAATTAAGAAGATCGTCAACCAGTCACCTGCAAAACCAATTCTATAACTAGCATAAAATGAAATGTTTGGCTTGATAATTCTTCTATCTAAAATTAGTTAGGTAGGTGCATTCATATATTGTATGGTCCATCTCTATCTATTTTACAGATAACGAGTTGATACAGGTACCAGACTGTTATGGACATTGTTTGTGTTCCTCACACATGTACATTTTCTCTACATTATATCAGTGGACACTTTGCCAATTCAGACACATCCTGTGATACTGTGGTGTCCTTGTGAACATTGTTGATGGTATACTAAGTTTTTGCATCCAGTCTTATTATTATTGGCAGCAGAAGCCTGGACTTACCTGCTTGGAAAGTACTTGTTGCTATTAAGTAAAGATGCGGCACCATCCAGAGTATGTCTGGTGTAATCAATAGCTGGACACTGTTGAACATGAAAACATAATCTTTGGCTAAAATAAATGGTGCAGCTATAATTACTGTGTTCTCAGATTTAATTAAGCACAAATCTGATCAAGACTTCATCAATTGCCTAATTCAGGGATTCCAGTTTGTATTAGACTGCTATTTAAGAGGAAAATTCAGTTTCTATTGTTAAGTTAATAAGTTATGATCTAGAGGACATAGCACATCATTTTGCTTCTTTGATCAGCAAAACTGGAAAACCCTTTGTGACTTGGGAACACCATTTACATCACCTCAGCAATAGAATTAGAAATGACTCAGAAACTGAGGTGTTTTCTATTTCTTCATTATGATAACTAAAAACACTGTCTTACTTCTCTGGGGGTTTTATGTGCTGCACATAAGAATATCCACTGCTCTGTAGCTGTCATTTGCGTACAGGTGGAAGGTGTACAATCAGACTAAAGGAAAAATAATCAACATGACATTTGACAACTCGGCCATAAATTACTTCCCTTAGCAAAAATAACTTCTGAAAGACACTGTCCTTTGGTTGTCTTTTTTCTCCACTCTCTTCTTCTATATAGTTGTGTTGGCTGAGATCACATAATCTTCTTTCAAACTGCCACTATTTTGGTCTTACATGGCAAATACAAACTAGGAATATCAAATCTTCTTATGACACTGAGATGGTGGCCGTTTGAAGAATGCATATGATCTCAACTACTGGGGTAATTCTTGGTTCTCATGTGACGTAATAATATTCCAAATAAAATATTACCCTTCCTTCTGAGGTTCTAGTTTCATCATATAAAAGACCCTATAGGAACTTGACATTTCACAATGTTTTAGCTTGACAGGGTTCTTCTTATCTCAATAGAGCATGTTTGAATTTCCAAGCTTTTGCGTTTCAATATGTCGGATCTCTAGAGCAATAGTTTTTCGTTTCAATAGCATAACTCAATGACAGATGTTTCTGTTACTTTACGGCCGCCATTTTTGTGTCCCTCTGAAGGACACAAACACAGCACCTCCTACCCTAGTCCCAGATGTTTTTCTTGATTTTCACTGCATGAGAGAGCTGCGAAGCGGTGAACACGAGTCGCAAAGCGGCGAGATAAAAAAACCTCTGGTTACCATGGACTTGAATCTCACTTTCATGCAGATGCCAGGGTCAGGATCTGACCCTCGAGCTCGGATTGGTTGATATTTTTACAAAACACGCAAATAAATACGATTGGTCTGTTTGATTGGCAATACCGAGGGGACGGTTTACTGCACTTCTTGTGTGTAAACTTTTGCCTATATTGATCTCTACCAGGGAAATAATTTGTTTTGTGGCACCAATCACTTCTTAAATTCTCATGATCTGTTTGCTTGACTTTGTATTGCCACTGTGTGGAGAAAACAAACATACATCATATTTCATACATTTTTCTATTAGTTACCTGAAGCTTGACAGCCAGTCCATTCAGTTCCATACAAAATTGTCTCAGGTGTTCATATTTCCACACGCCTTCATCTTGACCCTCGGGTGAATCTAAAATGGCTTCTATATTTGTGAAGTCTGCTCGGATCTGTTGTTGAATGTACTAAATATAAAAGAGACTTTGTTGTCAACTTTCATTCTTGTTTGATCAAGAACGTAATTTTTGTTAAAAGTATTTCAGTACCTGTTGTACTGCTAATGTACTGTCCATCTCTTCAAACGGTTCATCAGGCCAACCGTACATATCCTGTAAAAACAACAAGGACGTCAGAAAAACAATAACTGAGACTAGCTGCCTGTACTACGATCTAATATCAAACCAGAGTCAAACAGATCTAGAAGCTACAACAAAATGTTCAATGTGTATTTTTATGTTTATTTGCACTAAAATTCATAGCGCTAAAATGTAACAATGAAGCGAAGACAGTACATCTTAAATAAAATTTATTAGAACCTGAACGAAACAATAATAAGAGCTTAATTCTCCGGTAAAGAGGATAGGTTGATTACAAACTAGATTTAGCCATTTCAGGATTTAAGCTAACTCAGATTTACTCAAAACCACGATGTAGTAGTAGCAGACGCTGGGTCTATCCCTTCAGTCTTATGTTCAACAAAACCACAGGATAACGATAACAACAAAAACCCACAGCAGCCTTCGTTCCCGGCCTGTTTCTTCTTATGATTGTCGTAATCACATCTACTGCCGCCATTTTGAGCTCGGAATCTTTTTTTGGGGGAGCGATGATAGGGACAGCGGATATCCAAATTAGGCCAGTGCGTTTGATACAGTTAAATAGTATTACATAACGTACTATTCGTTATTTACGCCGTAAAAGTATGGTCACTCTTAAATTGTTCCGTTGTGTTTTACCATTTGGTGGTTTGTGCAAAAATATTATTGGTGAGTGTTTTAATAGTTATTGCATGAATATATATCACCACCTTCCTCCTTGGCCGGGTTGACCCTCAACTAAGCCGACAAGAGGTCTGGAATGACAGGAGTTTAATGCATTCCATCAACGTAAGCTTATATCATCGTTCTCAATCGAAAGATACACCTCACGTTGAGCTGGCGATACATATTAATACTTACGGTTTTTTTACAAACGTTTTGCATATAATTAATTACCTGGTCACGTAAGGCTAAAGCTAAAGAGACCGAGAAAATGAGGTGATTGATTGAAGAAAAAGAAAGTCTGCCGTTGCATATGTCTTGTGGAACTGATTTCCTATTTGAGAGTGTCCTCAACTGAGAGAATATGTTTCAGACAAGACGAAAATTTGCCATTTCCTGAATCCCTACATGATCTTCATCATTGTTGTTGTCGTCATCTTCATTGTTGTCCTCATGCATATGGTCATCATCATCATCCTTCCTATCATCATCATCATCATCATCATCATCATCATCATCATCACCATCATTCTTCTTATCCTCATCATCATCGTCATCATCATAATCCTTCTTATCATCCTCATCATCATCATTCTTCTTATCCTCATCATCATCGTCATCATCATCATCCTTCTTATCCTCCTCCTCATCATCATCATCATCCTTCTTATCCTCCTCCTCCTCATCATCATCATCATCATCATCATCATTATTGTTATTATTGTTGTTATGACCATTACTGTTGTTTACATTATATTATACAACTGTTGTCTTGGAAATATCAAAGTCAGCAGTATCAAATATAGTGGAAATGATCCTGATTTTTCAAACCTCAAAGAGAAACAAAAATTGGTTTGAAAAATTGGTGAGTGCAGAGTCTGAGATAACAGGGGTAAAATGACGGTGTTGGACTGACGAGAGTAAAATGACTTTTGGTTCGAGTTATCAAGAGGTTTAAAAAAAATTAAGGTTTGAGAAATTGGGATTCCACTGTGTTACTCAAGCAGCAGGAGTTTTCAGTCAATTGAATTTTTTGCTGCACTGCTGCTGTCTTTGAATATGTCTTTTGGAATATAACAGAAATAAATCTATTGTTAAATTAAGCGCACATGGTATTTTCATATCCTTCCTGTGGTACAGGCAGACGATCAATGATAACTGGTCCATTAACAGGTGTCAGAGTCTTAGATATGTCCAGGTATTTACTGTATAGTGTCATGATAAGTGGATAAAGATGGTGAATAGTAATATAATAGTAGTATAATATGTATATTGTCATGTTCATAAATTATCAACAGTGGTCAAGTCACAAGTAGTATCTATCTATAAAAAAATAATGGATGTTAAATTTTACATTATTTAATAAATTTTGTAAAATACACATTTATTGAAATAAGTATAAAGCACGCACTTAGTGCTCAGTTTTGCATTAGTAAGGTACCATGACTGATATATTTTTGCTTAGAATTCTAGCTGGACCATTTACAACAATGCTCCTTGGAGATTTGGGTGCAGAAATTATAAAAGTTGAAAGACCAGGTGATATGATCTTTTAGAGACTGCTCTTTAAAATAAATTATTGTCATTTATGTTGCATGAAGAAACATTTGTCAAGGCAGCCAAAGTTTAGATATTAGGAAGGTTGTTAAAATACAATCATTATCATTATTTCTGTTGACTTTAGGGCTTGGAGATGATACAAGATTATGGGCACCCCCATACTGTGGAGATCAAAGCACATATTTTCTTGCAATCAACAGAAACAAAAAGGTCATTAATTAAATTATGTTAAACTTAAAACAAATGTGATATCATAGTGATTTGAGTAGTCAGTAGAGTACTCAAAGATAAAGGAGGTGGAGTAGATGACGTCCAGGTGGAGAATTTCTTGTGAAAGGCTTGGATGTGCTTGTTATCACAGGTAGGTGTATAAATCACAGATTTTGGTTTCAGTTATGTGTTCAGGATGAAACACCACTATTTTAGATGCCAAAGTATGTTTGGAGTTTCTCTCAAAGAAATGATAACATAATGGTGCTTTTATTGTTGTGTCCAATGCTTTTAAATTGTATCTTTTAGGATTCAAATAAAGCTCAGTCACACCCTGGTCTCCTTTTCAACAATCATCCCCGACCTTAAATCACATAGAAGATAAAGCCGTAACTCAAAGATTCCTATGTACTACAAAAGAAACTTAAATCACAAACTCTCTTATGTTTCTAAATGTTATATTTCTGACTTAGAACAGAGCCCCCCCCCCCCAAAAAAAAAGATGATTCCTGGCCAAATTACATCACTCCCAAACTACTATATTTCCCTCCAAGATAGTGGAAACTATTTTCTCATGACAAATTTTGCTCTGCTACTAACAACATTTTAACATTCAGAGTATTGCTATAAACATCAAGGATCCCAAAGGAGCTGAACTAGTCAGAAAGGTACTTGCAATGATAAAATTCTGTCATATTTTTTCTGTTCACCTCATAATTTGAGTATTTATTCATTTATTTGTTATTAAAGTAAGCAGATGGTGTTTATTGTATCGAAACCCCCAAATTTAATTGTAACGCTTTTTGGCATAAATTACCTGCTTCGGCCATGTCCAATGACATTGACCGCATAATGAAAGATTGGTGATGAATGATGTCACTTCAACAACATCTCAACGCTTCATATTTTTATTTTGCTTCCTTGACAGTCTGTTTTTTGTTTTTTGTTGACAAAAACTTCTCACCACTACTGAAACAACAGTGACCTAAATAGCAGAACTTGGCAATTACTTACATGATGCCATGACCCATTCAAAAACCCAGACTCTTTTGCACTGACTCATGGTCAACTTCATTGGGCGTGGCTGAAGTGGGGACTTTAAAGCTAGATCTTAGGGCATTAAAATGTTGGAATCCAATTTTTTTCTTTGAATATATTTTTACATGTTTTGGAGATACCAACACTACAAAACCCTGTTGGCATATAGACACTTTAAATGATGAAAGTGAGGGCCTCTTGTGTCCAACAAGATCAACCATTAAACAATTAGATTATAAACTGAAGATTTATATTGCATGATAGGTGACAAGGGTGTGACCTGAGTCAGCTATCATGCCTAGAAATCAAGTGTGAGTAATCTAATCGTTTTACAACAGCATTCGTAATAGAATGGTACTAGATTTATCCCAGTAAAAGAAAGAAAGGGAATGCAGGCTGAGGGTTTTAACTGAGAAGGAATGTAGCAAGATAAATGTGTGGCATGCCCTGATCCCTCCTCTTCCATACCCCCTTTGTGTTTGACCTAACCCTGGGAGAAAACTGCAAGCAGTCAATTAAGAGCACAGTTTTATCTTTTAGTGAATCTTTTTAATGTTTATCTCCCCAACAGCTTTCTACAAAGTGTGATGTTTTAGTAGAAAACTACCTGCCAGGAAAACTTGACAAGCTGGGTTTAGGATATGACCAGCTCAAATCATCTGTGCCCTCCTTGATTTATTGCTCCATAACAGGATATGGAGCTGGGGGACCTTATGATCAGAGGCCAGGATATGATGTCATGGTGTCAGGTGTTGGTGGACTGATGTATATAACAGGCCCTGAGGTACCCCATCAAAATGCTCTTGATCATGTGATTTTCATGCTCCATATGAATTAATAATTTGTATACCATATAAAGAGACCATAATTATATTTACTTCCAGAGCAATGACCATTTTGGGTCTCTTAAGCATCCAGTATATTTTTAAGGGTGGATAATCACAGACTAGGGTGATAAATTTTAATATTTCAAGTGTTGCCTTAAGTACCCTGGGTGTCAGAGATTGTATTTTACTTTCACAAGAAAAACTAAACCTGGCATGATATGTGACCCATGGGGCTGGTCCTTTGGCACTCACCAATCGTGAGGAAAAATCCCTCTGTAGAGTTTTTTTGTTTTTACATATTACTGTATATATAGTTTTTAGTCTGTAAATTTTTCTCTGACTAATTGGTGTCCCCAAATTAGTAAGGCATTCTTTTTTCCTTAGCTAGATGGCTTTTGACACTTTAATAAAGTTTCTATTCTATTCTTTAGGGCCCATGTTAAAAGTTTTATAATGCACTAACAGACTTCTTTCTGATCATTTTAGAATGGTATTCCTTGCAAGGTTGGCATTGCAGTCACTGACTTAACAACAGGGTTGTATGCACAAGGAGCCATTATGGCTGCTCTCATACAGAGAAAAACAACAGGATTAGGACAGAAAATAGACTGCTCTTTACTGGCATCACAGGTGTGTAATGTAGTCTGCTATGATTATCTTAAATCATTTTAATTGGGTAGTTTAGTCTAGTTTAGGTCCTTTTGTGCTCTGCAAACATTTTTTGGTTTACATATAACATTTTCAATGTATATGTAAACCAAAAAAGAGTTTTGCAGAGCACTAAATGGCCTAAGTCTGAGTTTAGCACTACAGTGTGGTGCAGGACTTGTAGGTAGCGGGTTTCCCTGTAAGGTGGTGTAAGAAATAACAACAGGAGACAAAGGAAAACTTTGTTTTTTTCATTCCTTTATTTACTCTCTTCCTGTTCAACAAGACTGTGTGCTCCTTCTGTTGTAAGTAGCCTCTTTTTTGAAGAAAAAGAAAATGAGGTGCAAATATTATGGGTGTAGTGGTGCTGTTTTTACTCATTACATCTCCAACAGTGATCAGCTACTTGGTATTCTGTGCAATATCAATAGAAAGCCTAGAACAAATGTCACAGGAAAAAGTAACTGATGATGAATTGTCTCAGGATGAATTAAATCTTTCATCTTTTTGTTATGGTTCAAGGTTTAATTTTAACCTTTAAAGAAGGCTAATCCAAGATTTGTTTGTGAAACTTTTTTGTCAGATAGCCATGTTAAGTCATGTTGGAAGTAGCTACCTCAATGCTGGATTTGAGACAGGACGGTATGGTACTGCACATCATAGTATTGTCCCATATCAGGTGAGAACATTGGCAAACTGAGATAATTGGCACCATGAGCAGGCAATATGAACCAAATCACGCGCTGTGATTGGCTACCCGAGCTGGCAATTAAGATGGAGACCTCGACTCCGTCTCGGCCAACTCTAGTCCTTTATATTTAATCGCCTCTACAAATCGTAAACCTAAAAGATACGTGGACGTACGTCTCAGCGTGCTGTACTCGTTTGTCTTTCGGAATCATTTAACAGATTCCCTGATTTAACTGAGTTGACAAATTCCTTGACTTTTGTTGTTTCTTAGGCTTTTAAAACTCAAGATGGATACGTCTTGGTCGGTGCTGGAAATGATGGCTTGTTTAGAAAACTTTGTAAAGTAAGATGATTGTGTTTATATTGAGCCATGGAGAACGGAATACAGCAACTGTTTTTTTCCTCTGTAACTCTTCCTGATAATAATTAATCTCCTTGTCTTTTGTCCAACAAAGAGCGTACAAGAATAAGATGCATAAATATGCCTACTGTCCAATTACATTGTCCAATTACAAGAATGGCAGTCAGTCAGTACAGAGAGACATGCGAAAAAAAATTAAGTTCTGCCCCTTATGGGGTCGTGCAAAAACTATTTAAATACACCTTCCTCTTAGAGATAAAATCGAATCTGTTGACCGCAAGTCAGATTCGGTTTTTCTTTATTGTTTTCTTTGGTTATAGTTATTAGGTTTAGATCATTTGGCAGATGACCCGTTATACTCCTCAAATGCGGCCCGAGTTGAAAATCGCAAGGAATTACTTGCTATCCTAGATGAAAGGTTTGTTATTTTAATTACACTTAACATAGGGTCAATATAAAAACTCAGTAAACTTGGTATTTGAGTTGCGTTTATTTGCGCAGGTTGTTTCCCTGAAGAGCAGTATTAGGTGGCAAATATCCCACCCTGTGGCAGCTGACGCATGCAAGATCCCCTTAGTGCGGCCTTGAAAAAAGTGCATGTGCCTCATCTATGGGATAGCGTCAACAATTTTATAGCGCTAATGACGTGTAATCTTGAGGGCTAATATAATGTGAAAAAGCATCTTAGCTCTATAAAGTTATCCAAGACAGTTATTCATGTACTCAATATTTTATATAAAGCGTGTTTTAAACTTGATTCAAACATGGTAAAAAAATGCACTACTAAACCTTGTAGTCCCTTTTGTCTTAATAAAGATTACCGTGTCTATTTTATCTCACCTTACCTTACACCTTACTCGCTTCTCGCCTGGACTCTTTCACTCATTGGAACACCAACATGATTTTTTGGAGGGTGGTGGTGGGGCGCGAGCTAGTTTCCAGTGGGTTCAATCACAGGAGAAAGAACTTTTATTTACACTACGACGACTACTGCTGCTGCTGCTACATCTACGTAGGGTTCACCCTTTTTATGCCGTATCAGTCAGGCTTTCGTTTTTTAAGAAGTACTGATTTATAATTCTTTGTCAGGGCAGCTCTTTGCGAGCAAACGCCTCATGGTGGGGACCTACAACCTGTCAAATGCCTTTCCTCCGAAGGGGAGGGTGGGGGGAGGAGATGAGCGGGCCTGTAATTGACAGAGTTACAACCCTAATTTGTTCTCGTGTTATTTTTCCTCGTCGTAATTATTTTTCACGTGCAGTAAAGAATCTTGCTAGCATTAGATTTTGGTCTCACTTAGTCAAGGTACCTTGTATAGGGTTGCACTGGATTAAATGATAAACTTTCTAGTACAAGACAAGACAAAATTTATTTTACTCAGCTCAGGACACTTAGGTTAAAATTACAAAGACAACTAAACACAGTACAGGGGGTAAGTTTCTAAAGAAACTGTGGTGCTGCGTCGGTGGGAGTA
>CM042752.1:353894-359498 GCA_022496165.2 Catalaphyllia jardinei
TGCTGTTCCGTGTGAATAGACCATTTTCGAATTTTCGGTATAGGACTGGACCTAGCTTGCAAGTGAGGCCAATACATGAAGTCTTTTCAAATGCAAATGACATTAAAATCTCCATTCACTACTTGCACTAGACCAAAATGCACCTCTTAAACCCCCCCAAAATTTTGCATACTCATTGTTTGCAATTTCTCCTGGGACATGAACATGTCCCAAGAGTAATCTAAAACAATGCCTATGCAAATTTTTTTGGGGGTAAAAGTGGTGTATTATGGGATTTGTGCAAGTAGAGAATTGCAAGCTCGTTCCAGTCCAATACCGAGAATACAAAACTGGCCTACTGAGACTTGAAAAGTGATTTTCTCTCACCTCAGAGATGTCGCCGTTTACTGAAGTTTCTATTGAAGATGATCCAAGAAGACCTAAAGTCGAAAACCCAAAAAAGGGAGAAAATTGAATTACGTGAGGTTGACCGAAAAATAGTGGCTCGGCTTCCGTGGCATGAAGCGACAAGCAGTGTTTCTACTCCTTCCTGAATGGAATGCCAGTCCATTGCAGGGTAACCCCCCTTCGCTAGCATTAAACTCGCCAGTCCTTGTAGTTTACAAGGCTGCTAGCGTCTCAAACGTCTGGTCGATATTAAGAGATTATATTAATCTTTTATCGGTATACATTCGTACACTTGGGTAGAGACAGACAATGAAACTAAAATGACCAGAACCCAGGCTACGACTCGAACCCTAATCGCTCCATCCAGAACTCACCACACTAACCAACAGGACTTTGCGTCTCAAACTAAGGTAAAAGGAGAAAAATAATAATAATTAGGTCTACTGACCTTGTATACTCGATGTAATCCAAGTGAAAACGCCTTCAGAACTTGGTTCTTTCGCTTTTGTTTGCCACAATGAAAGCTGAAGAAATCCCTGCGAGAAAGAAAATCACAAAAAACCCTGTCAAACTACATCACAAGGGCTCTTTTATGCAAATGTAATAAGACTGAAGAAGTTTTTTGTTAAATGTTGATTACCTTTGGGGGAAGTCGTCCCTCTTCAACAATAAGAGTGTCGCCATTTTTAATGTTTTCATTCTCCAGTGTGGCGTCCTTAAAGACAAGTGGAATGTAATCGAACTAGATTATATTTTTTTTCAGTAAAATGACATAGTCGTATTTACCTCATTGTCCAAAGCGTGGTTCGGTTCTCCAATCCAATTGGTTTTCCTTAAGTGCCACGTTAGTCCTGTCAAAATAACCATGATACTGATAAAAGACCAACAGCGATACAGAACAGAGCGCTTCTGCACATAATATGACACTGACACGTCTATGTCTATCAAAGGCAGAGGCAACTTCTAAAAAGACTGAAATAAGTAAACAATCCAAACAAAAACAAGCCGGCGACCAGTGATACAGAACACAACACTTGAATGTCAGTTGTGTCCGCAAAGCATCACATTTTGTTACATGCAGGAAAAAAGAAATAAACTGGTAGCTACCCTCAGGAAAGGTTTAAACAATTGCACATTCTCTGATTGGAACAGAGTGCAGTACCTTGTAGTTTGAAGTTCTCCATCAACAATTGTAAACACTGAGAAAAGAGAACGAAAAGTATTACCACATCTCAAGAATAAAACAATAAAGCCGCGCATGAGCAGTGTTGTCTTATATCTTGTCAGAAGCGACTCAAACCACTGTCTACTGAAGAAATAGTTTTTAGTCGTTTTCCTTCATGCTTACTTCTTTTTCAGTTCTCCTTACCTGTCCGCTACACAATGTACTGAGATTCAATAAAGACTTACCTGTCGAACAGTGCACTTTTTATCAATAATTTGTTCCACTTCTTGTCTACTGTTGGTTGAGGACTTGACATAACACCGGATCATGATTTCTCCTTGCAGAAGAGGATTTCCTTTCTCTAAAACAAGCTTGTGACCATCCTTCAGCCAAGACTCGTCCACTTTTTCATGTTCATACACTGCAGTGCCAAGTTAAAAAATAAAAAAATTAACTACAATATTTACGGAGGAAGCCACATCAGTCTTAGCTGGTTTTCATGCGGGTCCTCTATGCTGGTCGAATTAAAATTTGGAGATGTTGCTTTTTGTGGAAGGAGACTAACAAAAACTCGGAGATAAACTCTAGGAGCAACTTTCAGCTGTCAGGCAATAATTCTGGATTTTGTTGACCAAAACCGTTGCTTCGTGTACGTTCATATTTGGTTGCTATTGGCGACGGTCGCTTCCTTTGGCTCGAAAGCGGTGAGATAGCTGACCAAAAAAAATTCTAATTAATTCTGGTTTGTTCGATTTCGCTGAAATTTTAATATAATGAAGATGAAATGTTACGGAATAGATTTTACTTTCGCCGATGTGTGGTAGCTATCAACGCTTTCGCTTCGAACTCGTTTTTTTTTTAAAAATATTTTTTTGCAATGTATGGGTTTCGCGTGATTTTGTAATCAGAAATTTTTATTTACTTCGAAGTAAAAAAATACTCGAAAGAGGTCATTTCATCGAACTTACAAACGAATATAAATTTACATAGGTTCCGAGATGAGTTTGTAGTGAAAAAAGGTTTTTTCACGAGCACTGGGGTTTCAATTTTTTCCCGCGGAAATGATGTGGTGCCCAATAAACCTCCTTCGGGATAAAATGCACACTGATCAGACTTTATGCAATGTTTTTAGTATGACAAAATATTTGACAGAAATGATAGTGCGGATAAGTCACCGTGAAGAACTCAAAGCGACAAATTTTGTTCGAAGCAATGTGATTGCGAAATGCTCCCTTGTTACAGTATTCTTGAAAGCTGTGCCTGGTTCTGTACAACACAATACAGCTGTTGATTCTGTTACAAAAGTACCAATAATCAGTGGTAAGGAACTCAAAAGTATAAAAATCGATCTGCAATTTAGATCACGTACACCGTTTAGGCGGCTAGCAGCAAAATCACACAGATCTCGAGATAGAGAACCATCTAGAATATCACTGCGAAAAGTTATCCAGCCTTTGAAATTTCGAAAATTGAGATCAAAAGTGAAGAATGTTCTCAAGAAATCAGTTCCTGCTTCATCTGTTTTACACAACATTGCTTGTAATTATAAATTGTGGAAAATCAGACATACTGAAAGGCAAACAAGTTTCTTTAGAAAAACGATTTTCTAATATATTCTTTCAATGCTCTCAATCTTCACCACCAGCATCCACACGCAGTTTGCAACTGCCTTTTGTTGAGTCAGTGATAACAAACATTTCAAAACTTTTTTACAGACTAAACTTGACGTCAAAAACGAATTTATCATGATTTAAAGCCATTTGATAGCAGGAGGTCGTCATTCGATTACAACTAGCAGAATTCATTTCCTTCGCCCTTTATTGTATATGTTTTAAACCAACAGTGGGGTTTAAATAGTAACAATTAGAATTCTTTACTTTTCTTGTTATTTATCATGGTGGTGATACCCTGTGCTGACTTACATGGAGGAGTAAGACCTTGACAAACATCATCCACCCGTAAACGGCAAGCAAATTCTACAATAAAAAAAAAATAAATAAAAATAAGACCTTTATTTACCCTCGGCAGTGTTTATAGCACAAGTGCTAGTGGGGCCGAGCAAACAACTGAAACAAATGATTGAAATATTTAATAACATTGTTAAGAATCCCAACTGGCCGGAGGCAAACCAGTTGGCTATTTACAAGCGTATTTACAAGCGTGGTAATAACAGAAAAAAAGAACAGATATGATATAAATGAGGGTATTTTGAAAAAGGACTCGGCACAGCTTTTTTTCACTACCTTATCAGACTCTGGTCGTACTCTTGACGACGAAGAAGAGATTAACTGCCAGGACAAAATACTAATGTCGACAGCATGGCAGTGATGGTCATGGTTATCTCAATTAAAAAAACCTTTTTGTTTCAAAGTATCCCAACCTTGCATGGTCTGAAAGTCTGCATGTGACAGTACTTGAGCCTTGAGATCCCCAATGGTCTAAAAAAATAAGCAATGTAACAATACGTTATCTTAAGGTAGGATGTATCTCATGACTGATTTATGGACATTAATCCACTTTGTCAAGATAGAACCGTTGGTAGGTGACTTTGAGTGTGGGAATGCCTGAGTCAGCAATTTCCTTAGAGGAGTTGCCAATCAATGGATGGCAACATTCTTACAATCGGTAACTCTTGGTTTTCGATTGGTTTATAAGAAGTGGTTGGTTATAGAGATTTAAGACAGCAGCCTTACTGTAGGATGCCGGTTATTGCTTAGCTACAAGGCTTGTGCTCGATGGGCTAGACGGCGAGCAATGAGCAAAATATATTTAGAAAGTCGTCCACTTTATTACCTGCTCCTTGTGAATTTTAACAGGATAAACTGGCCAACAAGAGCTTCTGTCATTGTGACTCTGATCCTCAGACTCTGCTGCCTGTGTTAATAAAAACAGCGAGATATATCACACAAGCGTTCATCTATCTTTTTGTAAAAACACACGCGTTGACTGCTGGCAGCTCTGACATAAGAATGCTACTCACCAGACACCTGCACTCAACTACAAACGACATCATGCTGGAATGTTTCTCATTCTCGCGAGAAGCCAAACTAGACATAAAGCTTTCATTGACGATACTGGATCTAAACACCAACAGACAGAAGAGTAACACAATAATACTTACTAACGAACACTTAAAAAAACTGAAAGAAAAGCACAACGGGATGCGATGAGACGACGCAACTGCACTCACTGCATTAGAACCGCTTTCTCGGCAACCAGAAGGTCGCCATCTTGAAGACCGATTTCGTTTATTGTGTGGCCATCCTAAGAAAAAAATCAAGAATTATCTTTGCTCCTCGCACATAACAACATCTCGACACCCACACGAAGCAATACCAGGGTGCTGAAAAACTTTACCTGAGAAGAGTTCAGTGATACAACCTCACTGGTTTTACCTGTAAAAATAAAATAATGACAAATATATCTACAAGAAAAGGACATAAGAGTTGACATTAATTAGGCTCATGACAAATAAAAATTTGTTCTTGGTTTCAAGCTAGAATTACGGTTTTTTATAAGTAGATAATTATAATATCCACACTTCTATTTACCTTTTGACTTCACCCAGCTGAGAAGCAGATCTTGATCATCAATTCCAACAGAGTTGCACAACATAATCTGACAGTAACAGATGTGCTTTTATTATACTGTTTAACACTTTAATAACCATGATTAACAAGTATGTATTTTTTAGTTGTCAATATAAATTTACGTAAGTCAAATTATTCCAACATTATGATTGGTTCTCACTTATGATCTGTTGAACGACAGACGTGTAGTTATTAACATTTTTTGGTTTCTTTATTATACAAAAGAGATAAGTGAAGTCATCACATCCTGCAAACCTTCATCTCACCAACTGTAGTGTCCTTTCTAAAATGTTTCTGAATCTCAACAGCTTCTTGATCTCGCGACAATGAATATTTTATGTTCAATAAAACTGGTGCAGTGTCTTCTCCTGGATATAGCTTGCATCCATCCACCTACAGCCAATGAAACCAACAGCAATCTTACAGCCATGACATTACAAGTCATTTCCAGCACCAATACAC
>CM042752.1:364498-386998 GCA_022496165.2 Catalaphyllia jardinei
ACTAGATCACGGAGGGTCGTGGGTTCAAATCCCATCTGGGGCTCGGATTTTTTCCGAGTTCTCCAAACATTTAATTTATCATACATTAAAAAATATATATATATAAATTCTAAACGATTATTTTTATTTCATGATGGTTATAATTACAATGTAGGTGTAAAGTTCACCTGTTTAAGCATAAGTATCCCATCTGTCACTGTATAATGGCTGCCAACAAGTACACTAACAGATATTTGATTTAGATGGACATCATAGTTTTCCCTACAGAGAATGTGGAAATGTACAAAGTAATTGCAAATTCAATTAGCATTCATATCTCTGATGCTACAATTTTGTAATTCAACCTCTTTATTTTCTCTTTTAATTACATTGTAAGTTGCACATTAAGAACATCATTTCTTAGTTCAGACATGTGACTCCATTAACTTAGCACTGGAGTTTAATGGGAATAGTAATAAATAGGAAGCAAAATCCTTACACTGATTATTCTTATAATTATAAAATCACTGCAATGAGAAACCGAGAATAACTCCTCTTACATGTAGATCAGTTGGAACTAAAACTTACCGTTGCTTTGTTAAATCTTTGTTCATTTCCTCAATTTCATTTTTTAGGACAACAGGGACTGAGAGAACTGTAGAATGATATACAATTTAACAAACTCAACAACTAAAAAGAAAACAGTTAGACAGAACACAAATTTTTAACTGCAGTGGTGTCTTACTTGGATCGTTCTTGGAAAAGACAAGGTTTTTCCTTCTGTAGAATAACATGTAAGCACTTTCTTTCCCGGCAAACTGCTGTTGGAGATCCTTCTCATAAATACAGGATATTCTTGAATCATTCACATCAAACCAACAATGTTCTGGTTCAGGCCAATTTTCTCTTAAAGGAAATGAAAGTGAAATTATGTTTAGCCAAGTGGGAGACATGGTGGCCTCATGGTTAGTATGCTCCACTCCAGAGCTAGCAGTCCGGGTTTGAGCCCTGGCCGGGGGGATTGTGTTGTGTTCTTGGGCGCAAGACACTTTACTCTCACAGTGCCTCTCTCCACCCAGGTGTATAAATGGGTACTGGCAAGGTTAATACTGGGGATAACTCTGTGATGGAGAAATACTCCTAGCCGCTTCATGCTACTGGAACCAGGATAAGCTCCAGCCTGATGGGCAACTTGGCTCATATGCAGACTTTATATTTAGCCAACTAGCGATGAATTATTATTTAGTGCAAATTTGAAGCAAATAGGAATCTACAGCATACCGTTCCAATAAGGATTCAGTTTGATTGCTCCTTCCTTCAGAATCATTTCCAAGTGAACTTGGCTCTTCCTGTTTTGGCACTGAAATTGATTGTGAATTACCAGAATCTTCACTGCTGCTATTCAATGAAATCCATCCGGAGAAATCACTGAATCGGAAAACATCTGAATGTTTCTTGAAAAACTGAAACAAAAATTTTGATATAGTGAATGGTCTGTTCTTTGGAAGAGTGCCAGCGTAAGGCTGGAGCAGGAGAAAGGGTTTTCGTTGCTAGTCATCTATCATGTGCTGTTTTTACATGTGGTTCATACAATACAACAAGGAACCACTGAGAAAGTAAGGGTGGCTGTTTCGCAGAACATGTTAACTTTTATTAAACGAAACGTGGTCTTTGTAATATCTCAAAAACAACAACAACTATGAAAGTGAAGAGTGATCATCACAGTAAATTTTCCAATTTAAGCAATTGGAAAGAAGAAGCACATTGGAAGCGTGGCTTCATAGCTCAGTTGGTAGAGCATCGCACCGGTATCACGGAGGTCATGGGTTCGAATCCCGTTGAAGCCCTGATTTTTTTTCAGGGTTCTTCTTTCCTATTGCTTAAATTGGGAAAAAAAAATTTACTACGATGATCACTCTGCACTGTCATTTACAACCGCAGTACAAATATGAATTATTTCATATATACTTCACAACAAAAACTATCTAAATATGCTAAATCTTATATAAGCCAAAACGGTAACACCTTGTGAATGAATAATAATAAAATATTATGTTGCATAACTATCCGCTGGAATTTTTGCTTATTAGTTTCTTTAAACACAATAAAGTCGCACAGGAATTTTTCTCCCGAACAGGTAGCTGTCACTTCTCATGCACTGAGACATTCGGTGTCCTCTATCTTAATTGGTGAAGCAGATCTTACACATTAATGTCTGTTAGAAATAGTAGATTTGTACAGTAATACACATGTATGCATTCTGTAAGTAAATAATAATTTCACCTTACTTTAATTCTAGATTACTAATTCAAGTTGGGTGGTCAATTAAAGTGAAAGCTTATTACGACACATTGTGTCTTCTTAGTTACAGACAAAGTACAGTAACAAATAAAGTACCTTTGTCAATGGTCCATAATGACTTTTGAATCGCTTATTCCAAGAGGTTCCTGTTTCTTTTGACATGCACTACACAAGAATGGGCTGTTAGTGGCTAAAACATTTTTAATAACATTAATAGTAAGTTAGCTTCAGTTGATTCTTCACTTTATGGCAATCACTTTTAGCTGCTTAATAAACTGCTGAGCACTGACAACAACAACAACAACAACAACAAGCGTTATTAAATTACAGCATAATATATGAGATCTATATCTCACTGGCATGAGAAAGCCCATTCGAATGTGCAATTCAACTGGCAATGAAAGGCAGCAACCACAACTGACTGAGACTCTGTAATCGACATCATTAGTCACCTGACATAACTGATTGACAGATGCTGTACCACCAAGCTTCTTTAGTAAAGTCACAATCAGGTCTACAGGGTGATCACAGTATATAACATCCTTCTTTCCACTGTCATCTTCTTTCACAACTCTCACTTGTTCCTTCTCCTTGGATACAAAATAATACTCCTTTAGGCCTGGGCAACAGACAGATGAACCCCTACAAATGGGCAGTGCCTGTGGACAGACGTCTTCCACAAGGTAACCATAATCCAGTACTCTGTAAATCTTTGAATGAGGGTTTGCTGCTGAGACACTGACACCCTTACCCTGGTGTACTATACAAGTTTGCAACTCTATTTTAGACTAGGCACCAAAAACTGCTATCCTATCCCAGACTTCCTATTTTCCATACAGTTGTAATTCTGTTTATGTGAAATCCTTACTCCTGGGTTTTGAAATTTCTATAACTATAGCACCCTGGGTAAAGAATCCTGTTCTAGACTAAACTATTTTATACACTGACCAATTTCCTGAGACAAAATGCTCTATTCTAGACCAAAAACTCTGTGATTTCCATTCCCTATCTCAAACAAACTGCCTGAAAACCATACCCTTCACAACTGCACAAACCCACATAGCTTAAATATGGAGGTACCCTTGGGCTAAGTGGGCACTTTTCCTGGTTGCAAAGGCGTTTTGTTATGAAGGTTTGAATTTTAGTTTGTTGGTTCTATTAATACTCTTTCCACTGAAAAGTAGGTTAACTTAGTTTATTATATGGGTACAATAGTATGCACGCTCTGATTGGCTGCTGAGTGGGCATTATTTTCTTGTAATGACAGGGCATTATGAAAGCAACAAAAGCGATGGACAAAGTACAACTATAAAAGTTTCAATAACTGAAAGAACAACTAGCATACTTCATTAGTATAAGCGCCGAAGAAAGCCAAAGCGCACGTAGGCGGATGTGGAAAATTCCGGTGTTTCTGTTGTATCCTTTTCAAGTATAGTGCTAAAAAGGCCATATAATAAATAACTTATTAACTTCGTCCGTTCGGTCATTACAGGGAAATCTCAGACCTCAGCCTTTATGTATTGACCTCGCTATTGTTCGGTCAATACATCAAGGCCTCGGTCTGAGAATTCCCTGTAATGACCTCACTCTCGGTTAATAAGTAGTATATTTTACACCATACATTGACCTCTATTTCTTCTAATCAAGGACCAACCATGGTTACAAGAGGATAGTACAGGGGTATTCTCTTGATGGGTAATTAGCTGATTTTATTTTTATTTATTTATTTATTTTTTGAAGAAAAGATTTTTTTTGAAAATTACAACATGAACTACAATAAGACATAAGACAATAAATGGCAATACAAAGGATAATATAGAAGGCAATGATGTGTGTTACAAAAAAAATCGTAAAACGTATTAAGAAAGTATGCTGCAAAAAAAGAAAGATAATTTCTTAATTATATATTAGTTCAATTAATTGATAATTTAACCAAGTAAGCAAAAGGTAAAAGCTAAATAAAGTCTTTCCACTATTTGTTGAAATTGTCAGAGGTTTTATTATCAACTGCTATTTGTTGTAAAGTATTTAATTTGTTCTTAAGTAAAGAAGGAGAGCCGTCAAAGGGTACATTATTGCTGTCTTGGATAGTGCCAAAGATATAATACTTGACCACTAAGGTGACATAGTTTAAAATGTCTTTTGATTCTGTGGTGTTACCATGCCAACCAAAAATGACATTACGTTAGGGTTCTGCAAAAAGTGAATTTAGGAAATTAGTCTTCGTGAGTCATGACCTGAAGAATTTGTGTGACCTGTCAAGAAACTGAATTTTTAACTGATGTTTATGATTTTACCACTCTATTCTACCTGATTTTGAGACGCAAGTCCTTGGAATGGCTAGAAATGTGTAGTGAGAGTGATTTAGGTACGCGATTTGTACAATGGAGCCTTGACTTAGTCATTCACGATTTTGCTGTCTTTGAACACTGTTTTAAGTGTAAGTAGTGTAAGACCAGGTCACTAAAAAGAACATCTTACTTGCTTACTTTCATGATCGTCTATTTTTCCGTTCATGAACCCTGCCAGAGAAGAGACCCCATGTATGACCCTCTTACAAACGCTACCACAGTTTCACAAACTCACTGTTACTAACCAGAAAATGCTCCACAAATGAATCACATTCTACTTACAGGCTGACGCCATGTACCTAGTCCTTCCACATCACGAATGTATGCATGATAATGTCCACCATAACAACTACCACTGAAGAACAGAAAATGAAACAAAATGTTTTTACTAAAAGCAACCTTCAACATCTTAACCCATTGACTCCTGTGCTGCCCATAACTGGCCGTGATGAGCCTTGGTCTTTGTTCCTCTTCTGATGTCATCACCTTTGACCAAATTTGGCATCATCTATATTTAACTTCTGCAGGAGGAAAAGAAATTTCCAATGATGCCCAGATGAGGGTGATTGGGTCAAAGAAGCCTGAAATGTACACAAAAATGCTCAGAAATTTTATTTTAATTGAATTTAAACTCAGACAAAATTTCCTCTGACATAGGTCACTTTCCCATCCAAAAACTCAAAATGATTCTTGTGGAAAGAAAGGCATGCTGTCATGTTGCAAATGCATTTATGCATGGATTAGAGCTACATGTAGTTTGGTCCATATCAAGCCTGAAAATCACCACAACGTCCAAAAAAATGAAGTTTTGGCAAAAAGCTGTGGGAGTCAATGGGTTAAACTGCTTGTTTGGAAGAAATACATGCACAAACTGAAATAAAGCACATTTATTTTTTTGCAGTTAGTGGCACTACAATGGTTGTTTGGTATACCCTGGGATAAAACTAGGGTGACAGCAATGCCTCCTACAAAGGAAGTAAAGGGGTGGTAGCAACATGTATATGTTGTAGGTCAATTTGTTCCTCAGGTCAATTTGTTTCCTACCTAGGTCACTTTGTTTCAACCTAGGTCAATTTGATTTTTTTTTTGCTTTTGTGGCAAACAAAAAAATTTGTTTCGCACCTTTGAACTTCTTTTCATCCTCCTTCTCCTCTTCATCTCCACTCTACCTACCTCACCTACTATTCCCTCCCTGCTATCCCAACATCCCAACCTGTATTCTTTTTATCTCAATGCTTACCTTGGGAGCCTTGAACCACAGACCTTTGGTTTTCCTTTAGATTCATGTCCTGATGCCTTACCATTGAGCCATGCAGGCTTAGATGCAAGTTCCACTATTTTTTTAATTACATATACATTGTAGTAGTAATAAATTTCCTTAAATTATTCAAATCAGACATACTTATAAAAGTGAATATACCACCCATTATTACACTACAGTACATGTACCTCTGCCCTAAATATATACAAATTAATCTTACTGTAATTTATATCAAATTGACCTAGGTTGAAACAAATTGACCTGGGTTGAATCAAATTGACCTAGGTTGGAACAAATTGACCTAGGTTGAAACAAATTGACCTAGGTTGAAACAAATTGATCTAGGTTGAAACAAATTGATCTAGGTTGAAACATATTGACCTAGGTTGGCACAAATTGACCTGCAACATATATAAGTAATGGATGAGCTGACATTGTGCATGTCACACCTGGTATGTAGCAATTGTTAAGTTAGTTTCTAGCATGCAAACATTTACTGAATCATAACGGACAAGAATCTAAACTATCTCAGTACCACTAATAAAACAAATAGTAATAATTGTACAAAAATCAACTTAAGATGGACAGTAGTCACATTTACAACTATTCATCAATTTTAGAAGATTGAAAGTCTACATGGAAGTTCTTGGGAATTTAAGTTAGATTAGATGTGGTGATCGACTGTTCAATATATGTAGGTAGTTGATTCCACAGGAGTGTGACAACAACAACAACAACAACAACAACAACGATATTCACTGATATAGAGAATAAAATTATTCATATAAGGAAACTACCTACCCATGAATAACAACCGAAAATAATTCATAGTCCTGATTGCTCTTAACCTCACAACTAGATTCACAAAATTCAGTCATGTTGAGTGTAATTGGAAAGGAATATCTCTTGCTGTCCTAAATCAGCATGAACCAGAAACAAGGAATAAATGATCTTAGATAATAAGAGCAAATGGAAGTATTACCAAAATTAATGCACATGAGAAAAGGATTGGGAATCAGAGAAAAGAGGAATGAATGAAGAAGGAAAAAGACAGAATGGATAAACTTGAGTGAATGATCGAAATGAATATCTTGAATGGAAAGAAGGAAGTAAAGGAATGGAGGAAAAGGAAAGAGGATCAAAGAATAAGCAGCTAGCTACTTTATTTACTTACTGTTGATGGATTGGCTGACAGATGGATGAAATGAAAAATACAAGGACAATAAATGAAAATTATAAGTTACCTTGAAACGTTCACCTCGTTGAAAGTCATAGTCAAACCTCAGCAGTGAAAATGTCAAGATTGGAGGAATAGTCCTAATCTTAGAACCCTAGTAAATTCCAGAAAATATCAAGATAAGTAAATCATTCTTACTATTAATTTCATTTCACAGAATAGACTGGACATTGCCATAATAATTATCCACATATACAGTGACTTTACTAAATAGTTTTCACAGTGAAATAGATCACTTAAAATTAAAAATATACAGTAGGTTTCTTTATGAAGAGTGTGGTGTGAGTGATCCAGTGTGCAGGTTGGTGTATTAGCAAGTAGGATGTTCTGGGTCAAATGAAGTGAAAGGAACTTGAGACAGCAACAATGGGGAGGAAACCTGAAGTCTAAATAGCATATATAACACCTGATACGAAGAGAAATGATGATAGTGCAGTAGTAATAACAATGAGGACAATGATGACAGTTAGTAACATAGAAGACAACAATGACTGCCAGTGAGAACATTGGCATTAATTAGTACTATAATGGTAGTGCTGCTGCTGATGGTGTCGATGATAACGTTTTTGACGACGCTGTTGCTGCTGCTGATATTGACGCTGGTGATGACGCTGATGATGATTATGCTGATGATGATGATGGTGATGATGGTGGTGGTGGTCGTGGTGATGATGCTGCCGATGATGATGATGCTTCTGCTACTGATAATGATCATGATGATGATGACGATGATAATGATAATGATGAAACATTAACAAAAATGATGATTATGATTAGGTAACTTATGATGATTTGTGTTGGTTTTTAAAACAAACCTTTAGGGCATCAACATGTTTGTTACATGATTCACACTTGTACTGATTGGCTCCCTCCAAGATCTCCATGGCAACATAACTCATGTACAGACTCTCCTCCAGGCCACTGCATCCTGAGAGGGTCAGAGGAAGGTCAAGGTAATCTTCCTAGAAAACATCAGAAATTGATTAAAGTAAATTATGATGACCATCTGAGTGTAAGTTTTATGGGTTAAAATGATAATCATTCCAGGAAAATTACACCACATCTGATAAAAACTAAATCCTTTTAAACATTTTTTTTTAATATCACCTCTCTTTCACTGACTTGACTGCATTCTTGACAAATTACCTGACAATAAAATAATTTGAGAAACTACATTTTGGTGACAAAATATAAGAATAAATTACAAAAAAAGGTATGCATACAACAGATAGTATGAAAATACCTTATTATTCTTATACCCGACAACAAATAAATCACATTGACAATAAAATACTGATTACCATAAAAGATTATTCTTTTATTAGCTGCCTGCATAATCAGTGAGTTTAGTTTATGCTGTATATATCTTCCTACTGCACTCTAAGAGAAAGTACAATCAATCTGTTAACTATTTTTTTGTGTCACATAAAGGTCATTTGAAAATTTTATTTAGCTGATGTTCATAAACTTCTTCCAAATTATAATCTTCAACATCAAATTACAATACCATTGTTGGTTTGGAGATCAGGACTTTATGTTTAAAAACAATGAAGATATTCAATTATTGCCTTTGTCACTGATGTTCCATGGTAGAGATTCTTGATCAATGGTTCTCCCTTTGTGCCGACAAGAGAAGATTCCAAAGCACTAAATAAAATTCGATTCAATTCTTGAACATCATGTTGTTGAAAGCCCTGGAAATTAAATTAACGAGATCATAATCACTGTCAAAGGCTATTGTTTAGGGATGCTTGGAGCTAGGTGCGTGTAGTTTACAAAACATCACTTTCATGCATTAACACCTACTATCTGTACCGGTCAAGTAAGCCTGTGGTACATTAATTCATGTTTATTTGTTTTCCATTGATATGCTGCTATGCCATGCATAATTATTTTATAAATTATTACATCACCTCATTTGCTGTCCAACCAAAACTATCAGTCAACTCTGAAGTACTGATACTGTCTTGATCCAACAGAAGAAGTTTTGCAAACAGTTTCTGGAGCTGAAGTGGTATAACTCTGACCTGAAAAACAGGTGGCCTCATGGTTAGTGCCCTGGACTCTGGAGTGAGCAGTCTGGATTCAAGCCCTGGACGGGGACATTGTGTTGTGTTCTTGGACAAAACACTTTACTCTCATGGTGCATCTCTCCACCCAGGTATATAAATGGGTACCAGCACACTTAATGCTGGGGGTAACGCTGAGATGGACTAGCATCCCATCCAGGGAGGAGTAGAAATACTCCTAGTTGCTTCATGTTATAGAAACCGGGATAAGCTCCAGCCTGATGGGCCAAAATTTGTCCATATGCAGACTTTAATATGACTTGGAATAACACCTACTGTTCTACCATTTAAGGACCAGTCTTCAGCCGATATTGTAAGAGGGCAACTCAAAGATCTTAGCCAGAAAATCCAGGTGACTGTCCAGCCCATATTTGTTAGCCACAAGATTAAACAGCATCTGAAACCGCTCGAAGTGAGGTCTCAAGATTAAACAGCATCTGAAACCGCTCGAAGTGAGGTCTCCCATTGTCAACCAACAATCCCTTGTTTATCAATTTAAAGTGCCCCTGTGATAAAAAAATCACTTCCTTTTTTTCTTGAGATTCTGAAAGTGTGTCTGCTTAAACTTGACTGACCGCCATTACTAACGTTCAAACCTGATCGATTTGACCTCAGAGGGTTGGATCCGGCAAAAGTGACGTCAAAGGCTCACCAGCTTAAAATTTCCGCGTGTGAACGCAGCATATTATGTATGCAAAGTGCGAGTTTAAAAGTGTGAAAGCCCAAAACTCCTGTGCTGCATATTAATTCTGCAGCGTACACACGCATCACATTCTTAAACTAGTGAGCCTTTGACGTCATTTTCTTCTCGATCCAAGTTAAAATAAACAGGTGCCTTTTTTAAATCAAGGATTAAAACATGGGTCACTTAGTGTTTAGTTAACATAGTTTTGAAATCCAAAGGAAAAAATAATTTATTTTTTGTCACAGGGGCACTTTAAATGTGACCTGTGCGATACAGGTTATGTTGGTTACACACGGCGGCATTTGCATCAACGCGTTGACGAGCATAAGAATGCGTCTTCTTCCATTGGAAAGCATTTCCGTTTGGAACATTCTTATGTGCCCAATGATCTCACGAAGAATTTTACCATCTTAAAGAAGTGCAAGAGCAAATTTGATTGTCTCATTTATGAAATGTTTTAAATCAATGAACTGAGGCCAAGTCTTAATGTACAGTGGGACTCAATTCGTGCGAAAGTGTGTTTTAATCTCTTTTTAGCTTTGTAGTTATGTTATTCTTGCATGTTTTTAACACCCCCTTTTGTATATTTTCATATTTTACATACCCTTACTTCTTAGTTTTATATTTATACTGTATGCAAATTTTATCTTCACTTTTAGGCTTGATAATGACCGAAGGTCGGTCGAAACGTCATGCAATTTTCTGGATAATTTTTACCTCAATTTGTTCTGTTATCAATTACGCATTCTGTATCTTAGCTATCAATGCAAGCTGTCATTGCCTAATCCTCATAATATACCAACAACTGATATCTTACAAGCCAAATTATAATATAAGCAATGGAGGGAATGTGCTTTCAAAGATTTACAATAAAAGAAGATGATATTCACCTTTGCATTTTCTGTACTGCTGGGTCCACAGCTAAGATCTTTTGCTCTGAGTTGAAAAAGGCCATCTGAGAAAGATTGAATATTTTTTGAGCTATTCTTGCTAACTTATTCATAAGCAAGTCCCATGTGTCATGATCAAGTGTATATAGTAAGCAAACAATATAGTTTGAAGGGGGGGGGGGGGGGATAACACTGTCAATCTGCAAATGGGGTGAAAAGATACACACTGCCTTTCATAACTTCCAAGTCCCACAGCCTGCCAGCCTGTGACATTGTATATAGTACAGTACTACATGTTAATACACTGTCTTATACTTATACTCCAAAGGTGATGATATAAAAAATAGAAGAAAAGTCAGTCCTTTTTTTCTTCTTTTACTCTTTTATCTTCCTTTAATTGCCGTCCTTTCTCTATTTTTTGCCTGTTTACTTGGCTTGGAAGTGGCCTACACGTTTAGTGAAATCAAGGTGAAATAAGGGTGGTATGGGTCGAAATCTTTAGCACTGTTTTCATAAATCCAGACATACTTAAACACCTGAAAAGGAAATATATGAGTAAATAAAAAATAAAGAAATAAATCAATTAAACATCTTTATTCATTACCACACTCACAATGACTTTGACATTACGTATAGTAGCAGTATACTCGAGAGCTGTCACACATGAACTCAGTTAAATGACCTTACCCCCCATGAGTTCTTGTAGCTCAGTGGATAGAGTGCCCGCCCGGTGTTTGGGAGGTCATTGGTTCGATTCCTGTCAGGAACAGATTTCTTCTTTGTTCCACGCTCAGGTCATGTTGATCAGATAACTTTTCACAGTTCATTAACAAGCTTAAAATTTATCACCTTTATTTATTTACTACAGCTATTAACTATTTAGGATATCTATATTATTATTATTATTATTAATTATTGTGAAGTTTTAATAAATTGGATTATTTTATTACTACTATTATTAAATTATTTTTGCTGTTGTTGTTGTAATTAAAAAACTTTATTAAGTTTACATAATTAGGTAAAATACACACGTTGTTGTTGTTGTTGTTGTTGTTGTTGCTGTTACTGTTATTATTATTTTGATTCTCTTTACTTATCAGATATTCCACTGGGTAATGTTGTAATAATAATAATAATAATAATAATTATTATTATTATTATTATTATTATTAGCCTTAAGATTATAAGATTTAAGGTATCCACTAAAGTTTTGGGTTATTAATAATAATAATAATAACATTCTGATGATGATGATGATAATTATTATTATTAATGGTAATAGGACTGATTAGAGTTCAATTTGGTCTTAAATCATACGAGTGATTACCAATCTTGTTCCAAAAGCTCACATGCCCATTGGTCAGCACCAAGGCATGTAGCTCTGAAATAATCAACAAGCTCTTTCCCAGAGCCCTTGTGCTTTCAAAATTTGATACTGCTGTTTTTTTAACGCCCAATTTCGACTTTCCTAGTTTTTCCAGTGCGTATTGAATGCCTTTGTGGAACGTATCCACATTGACTTTATCTTTAGACGCCACGTAAACCAAGCCATGCATGCGCCGTGAAACCAGAAGTCCTAAAATCTTGGTCTCTGGAAATTGAGCTCTGTGTCTCAGAGCTCCGTGTCTTGGTGCTGACCAAAAGGCACATGGGCTCTGGGAACGAGTTTGAGTGATTACCAAAATCAGACAACCGCTAAGCGGGAGTCCGATTTGTTAATCTCAAGTATGATTATTATTATTTTATTATTGTTGTTGTTGTTGATGATGCTATTGCTGTGCTGTTATTGTTATTGTTATCATAATTATA
Organism: Catalaphyllia jardinei; assembly: GCA_022496165.2. NCBI lineage: Eukaryota > Metazoa > Cnidaria > Anthozoa > Scleractinia > Caryophylliidae > Catalaphyllia > Catalaphyllia jardinei. Next base: position 377,081 of record CM042752.1, read on the forward strand.
ATGCTATACATAAAAAAAACAATTATTATTGCTCTAATGTAGAACAAGAAAGTTTTTAACAGACATGTCAAAAATTCAGACTAGATCAACTCCTATCATAGATTTTAAAGAAGAAACAATAAATATAGTGTGATGTAAAGTGTATATGAAATAATTCATATTTGAACTGCGGTTATAGATGCAAGTGAAGTATAATCATCGCAGTAAATTTTCCAATTTAAGCAATTGGAAAGAAGAAGCCTGAAAAGCCATCGCACCGGTATCGCGGAGGTCATGGGTTCGAATCCTGTTGAAGCCCTGATTTTTTTTTTCAGGGTTCTTCTTTCCAGTTGCTTAAATTGGGAAATTTACTGCGATGATCATACTTCACTTGCAATAAGTATAGTCTGTTAAAGTATTACCAATGAAGATGGCCAGAGTTTGAGGTGAATTGTAAACAAGACTTTACTCGTGTACACAAGTACATTCACAAGAGGGCGGAGAGCTAATCCAGCAACCAGAACTAGACCCAGTCCCTTAGCGTACATGATCGCGCATACTGTGACATCCCCCTCCCATACAAAACAAACTATAGCAACTCAACAAAGGAATGCAACTGAAAATATAAACTCCTAAAGTCTCAGAAAGTGTTTCATAAACTGGGAACCCCTACAAAGTCTTTGACAAAGAAGTTGTCCATCTACAGTCACTATATAGAAAGACAATATCCATGATCCTCTGAGACTGGAAAAAGTATGGGATAAGCTGAACTTGAACAACATGTGATTGGAATCAAAGTCAGTTACAAAATGCAAACAGAGCTAAACTAGGTTATTCAGTAAAACGAGTGGGTCTGATAACTGCATTTCCACTCCTGGTCCGGTGTGTTCTGGGACTCTGATTGCCACTGGGGGTTCCTGGACTGGCAATGATATCTTGTGAAGGGCTGGGTGCTGAGTTGTAAGATGTCCCAATAGGCTCTGGAACAGTATGGAGCTCTTCAGTTGAGTGTTCGCCAAACTCCACAGTTGCAGGCTCATCCATGGGCTCTGTCACAATCACTTCTGTGCCTGCTGGGAGAAGGTGTCATCTATTTCGGGGAAGTACTGAACCAGATTGGGTCTTCAGCTGATATGAACGGTGTTCAGCTTATGGTACCTGGGTGCCATTTCTTAGTTGCTTGGTCCTGTACATGCACAGGTTTCCCAGTTGTCAGGGGACTTAGATCAGTTGCACTCCTATCATGGTAGTACTTCATTAGCTGTTGGTGTTCTGTTAGCTGCTGGTTAATCTTGTCCTTGTCTGGTATCTGTTTTCCTGCTCTGATGGGAAGGTTAGATTGGAGCTTGTGCTGGTACAATAATTCAGCTGGAGACGGAAGCTGTGAGTCAATAGGGGTGGATCTTAGACAGAGTAATGACATGTTTGGTTCCTGTCCAGATTTCTTAGCCTTGTCTAAAGTGTGTTTGACAGTCTGAACTTGTCGTTCAATGAATCCATTGGATTGTGGGTATCTTGGACTTGACGTAATATGCTGGAAACCCCATTCCTTGGAGAATTCTTTGTAGCTTTTGCAGTCATAATGTGGGCCATTGTCTGATATTATGACTTCTGGTACTCCTTGTTCTGAGAACACACATTTTGTAACATTGACAACGGTGTTGCCTGTGGACTGTCCATGTGGTATCTTCTTGATGATTGGAAACTTGGAGTAATAGTTACACAGGAGTAGATGTTCATCCCCATCCCATGAAAACAAATCGGTTCCAACAACCTGCCAAGGCCTTGTGGCTACTTCATGTGGCTCTAATGTCTCTTTGGCTTGTGTGTTTTGCCTTTATTGCCAAATTCCACATTTTTGCACTCTGGTCTCAATGTCCTTGTTAATATCTGGCAAAAAAACGCATGATCTTGTTCATAGCTGGCACTTTTCAACACCTTGGTGGGCCTGGTGTATTCTCTCTATGATGTCACTTCTTTGAGATTTGAGGATAATTACTGTTTCCTTTGAGAATTAGACCATTTTCAATTGACAGTTCATCTTGATATGCCCAATACTTCCTCAAGTGGGCTGGAACTTGCTTTTGTTTCTCAGGCCATCCAAAGTAAATGGTTTCTCGAAGAGCTGAAAGTTCGGGATCTGATGAGGTGTCCTGTCTGAGGGTGTTCAATCTGACATCAGAGAATTGCACCAGGCACACTTTCTGTAGGTTCAACGATTCTTAACTGAGTAAGGGAGTTTTGACATTGGGTCAGCAAGAAGCATTTCAGTTCCAGGTTTGTATTTGATTGTCATGTTATATCCTTGAATCCTGAGCAGCATTCGCTGTAGTCTTGGGGTGCAGCTGTTAGATTCTTTAAGTGAATCATTTCAATGGGCTTGTGATCTGACTCCACTGTGAATTTCTTGCCAAATATATAGGAGTGAAATTTCTCGCAAGCAACAACAACAGCAAGTATCTCACGCTCAATATTTGCGTAATGTTTCTTAGTGTCTGTGAGTGCCCTGGATGCGAATGCAATAACCTTGCCTGCTTGCATTAGCACACTTCTGAGACCTTGAAGGGATGTGTCTACCTGGATGACCATTTCTTTGTCAGGTTTGAAGTATGTTAATGACACCTCAAGGCAGATTGACTGCTTGATGTTCTCGAAAGTTGTCTTGTGGGAAGGAGACCACTGGAAGTCAGTGTCTTTCTTAAGGAGGTTCCTCAGAGGCTCTGACATAGCAGACAGATTTGGGATGAAAGGGGCCATGTAATTTGCTATGCCAAGGATGGCTTGTAGTTCCTGGGTGTCCTGCGGTTCCTGTATGGCCCTGATCGCCTCCACCTTTTCTGGGTTGGGATGTACTCCTTCTGAGTCAAACAACAAGCCGAGGAATGTGATCTTGCTTTCCTTGATATGGCATTTGTCCAAGTTGAAAACAAGTCCATGCTGCCGCGCGACTAAAATTAGGTCATGCAGGTTTGCATCATGCTCTTTCTCCGTCGGGCCATGTACTGCAATGTCATCCGCAATACTAACTGCTCCAGGGCATTTCTCAAGAATAAAGTCCATCATCTGTTTGAAAACATCTTGGCTAACACACAATCCAAAAAGAAGACAGGTAAATCTGAATCTCCCAAATAAGCTGTTGAAAGGTGTAAGGTAAGAGGACTCTTCATCCAGCACTACAGACCAGTAACCATGGCTGGCATGCAGCTTTGAAAATACTGTGCTACCTTTGAATTTGTGAGTGATCTCTTCAAGGGTTGGTGTGTGATGGTGGCTTCTTTTGACAGCTTGGTTAAGATCCTTGGGATCAAGGCATATATGCCATCTCCACTGGATTTTTGAGGGTAAGCCACACTTGAAACCCAGTCAGTGGGCTCAACCACTGGTTGAATCACTCCTAGACCGACCATTTCGTCAAGTTCCTTCTTAATATCATCTGCTATGTGAATTGGGCACTTCCTAGGGGCATGCACTACAGGTGGTACATCTGGGTCTATGACAATGTGGTATTCCCCTTCGAATTTGCCAATACCATTAAATCGATCAGGATACAACAGCTTAAGGTTACTTTTGTCCCTAATTGTGGGGTAGGGTATCTGGGTGGTGCTTAGATCACAATGCAGTTCCCCTAATTGAAGTTCACAGGAAGTAGGTAAGCCACATATGGCCGGGCCATTGACATCAGCAACATAAAACCTTGCATTAGTTTCCTTGCCACCATATGAGCACTTGATAGAACAAACTCCATGTTGCAGTATTGGTGTGCCATTGTATGCAGTCAGTTTGTTCTGAGTAGGTATTGTACCTGTTGGAAGGCCATCATCATCTACATGTTCTGGAAATATCTTCCTGTAAATTCGCAAGGGCAAAATATTTCCTTGTGCACCAGTATCCACTTTCATTTTGAGCATAGGCTTAGGATGGTTAACGTTAGGAAGTTCAACTTGAACTTTTGCGAAGGCTTCATCTCTTGTTGGATTAACAGCAGAGCTGTCAATCTGGATGGACTCAAATAATAGCTCATCCAAATCAGCATTTGACTCCTCAACAACATGTATCCTATTCTGATTGGATTTGCCCTGTGGATTTCTACTATCAGGTGGTGGTCAAGGTGGTGGCTTGTTTTTTCGGTCCTGTGTCTGTTTACTTCTACATACTTGTTCCCAGTGGTTCCATTGATTACATTTCCTGCATCATGTGCCTTGGGCTGGACACTTTTCCATGGTTGAGCCCACATTTTCCACACTGGGGGTTTTGATTGTCTTTGATAACATCGATGTTGGTTTCACGGCTACGGGCTGATGCACCTTGTTCCTCAAGAGATTTCATGTCATTAACCATGGCTTCTCTTTTTCTAGCAATGTCCATTGCCTTGTCGAGCTTCAATTTGTTATCTTTTCCCAAGAGGGCCTCCTGCACCTTGGGTTCTCTTTTACCAATAATCAGTTGCTCAATTAGACGATCCTCTATTTCGACTTTGCTGAATCGACACTTCTGTGCTTGTGTTTTACATCTGGCCATGAACGAATCCACTGATTCATCAGCAGACTGTCTGAAACCTTGTAACTGGTATCGAGCGATGTGAAAGTTCGACTTAAGGTTCCACATATGTTGCGAACTTTTCAAAAATCACGCCAAGTTTCTGTTTTTCTTTGTCGCTAAGTTCAAAAGAGTTGAAAATCTTTCGGCCTTCTTCCCCAATCCACAGTAAAACATATATGCCAACCAGAACTAGACCCAGTCCCTTAGCGTATGATCAAGCATACTGTGACATAGTCTACAAATGCCTTTTCAGGAACAAGGGAACATGATCATTTATTTCAAAGGAACAAGGGATATTTTGGGGAAAAATTGTAAGAACAAGGGATATTTTTACTCTTAACAGAAACTTTGACAAAAAAATTCAGGAAACAAAATAAGAGTTTATCATATACAATTAATATATGGAAAAAGGTAGAAAAAGTGAAATTTTTTAGGGATCAAGGGAACATGTCTCTGGGATGCTCTGATCCAGTCCAAGTTTTGCCCCTGACTATAAATTAGCTTTAAAACAGAGTTGAATGACAGCTTATAAGTTCATTAATATTACAAGCAGCTGATCTAAGCTAAATTAAGCCAGATTAAGCTTGTATGACAGAATTCATCTACATTGGGCCATTCAAATCTTATCCATGTTGGTGCCTGTGATCTTTTATAAATTCTGAAGGGAGAAGAGAGTTGGCACTTTGATCTTCCTTTCATGATGGGGTGGGGTGGGGTGGGGGGGGGGGAGTTAAGAAATTTACTTGTAGCAATTACAGAGTGCAGGGCCACTTCGGACCACCTGTTTCACATGTGCCAAATTCTTTTGAAGAAAGAAGTATAACACAATAGGCACTTTTGTGATTCAATGAAGGGGTAAAATTCAAATCTCCTCAGTAAGAGGGGGGAGTGCGAATAAAAATGGAATAGCCCATTGGAAGAAAACATCACCTCTAAATTCCGGAGTAAAGAACAATGTCTGCAGCAGAGAATTTAAATAGCAAGTTGCTCCTTGATTCTGCAGGCCACAGATTCTTGTCTGACCTCTTGGTTCACGAGGTGAGTCTAGCTTTAGCTTCTGTTTTTTCCACACTCCGGTTGCGTCCGTGGCTGAAGTCTCGTGTCCGGAACCATCTTCTTCGGTTTCAAAAAGACATCCGAACATAATTCAGAAGAAAACTGATATTTTGCTAAAAAAATGTGCTAAATTATTATGATTTCAATACAGACTGCACCATTGCAAGCGTGATTTTTACTCTTTGCTTTGTACTTCCGCCGTATTCCATTCCGCCATCTTGCTTTTTTGTTTATGAGCCTGCGATTCAGTTCCCAACCAATTAACAAATTGATACTTTGTCAGGGTGGGATGGTGAACAGTGTTCACTTTCAATTGACACTTTGTGGTATTTCACCTTTTTAATTTGTTCTGTGAAATAAACTTGAAAGAAATAATATCTTGTTTGCATCGAAATATATTTCCTTATCATAGACGCTTTTTACCTTTTTTCATTTAATTAAAGGCCTTAGTCCTGTTTCTTCCCAACTCCTCCCCACACAGTATTTGCATGTAATTTAAATATGGCGGACAACACGCGAGTTTGTTGTTCTTGGCGGTCAACCTGTACAACGCAGGGTAATACAAAAAAAATCGGGATTCGATATCTGCGGAGTTGCACGGATTCGGTCTTGGTATAGCTGTATTACAAACAATTTAACTTGTCGGCCAAGATCTGGTAGATTGGTTCATATTTTCAAAGTGCATGCCTTCATGCTAGCATTGCTTATTTGTCCATGCATCATAGAACAGTCACATTCTTCAGGAAACATGCCAATAACAGATATAAGTTCTCAAAGCCAACTGGTATTAGAGCAACAAGGCGACGAAAAGATGCCACGAAAATCATCCAAATCAGCTGGCAAAGTTCTCCTTGGAGTTACTGGAGCCGCAGCTGTTGGACTTGTTCTTGTCACGACACCTTTTGTAACGCCAGCGCTGAGAAAAATTTGTCTGCCTTATGTACCAGCGACTGAAAGACAAATTACTAATATATTACACATGGCACAAGCTGTCAAAGGGCAAGGGTCAAAGTTGGTAGACTTGGGCAGTGGGGACGGGAGAGTGGTGTGTATTACAACTATTATTATAATCTATTATCACAGGTAGCCCAAGCTCACATGACATTGTGTAACAGCGTTATTATAAGAGTATGTATGGGAAATATATCGATCGTACTGAATGGTTCAAAATAAGGGAAAAAAATAAAATTGATTTACCTTTTCTTGTTGTGTGTATAACTTCTGTTTTCATGGCATTTGGAGGGGTTTTAGAGCAATTCTAGTGAGTGCTCTAAAACGCCACCAAACGCCATGAAAACAGAAGTTATACACACCAAAAGAAAAGATAGATTGATTTAATTTTTTCTCCTTATTTTGAACTATTCTGTACGATCTATATAACTCCTGTACAAACTCCTATAATAACGCTGTGACGCAAATTAGGTCATGTTGACAATGCCCCGAGAGCTTGGGCTACCTGTGCTATTACAAGAAGTCGTCAGGCCAGTATTCTTGGTTTTCATGTCATTTCATGGCTGCCATATTGGACAACATTAGCAAAAACACCAGCTGGTTAGCTACCTAGCTTCTTTCTTTCATTCAATGTGGCTGCTGAGCCTTTTTTATTTGATTCTCTCGAGATTGGTTGCAAACCATCAATACAATTAAAAAACTAAAATGCAGATTGTGCAATCTGTTTGGCTGAGCCATCTTCCATTACCAGCCATTCATCTCCAGTGGCCAAAGATCATTTACAAAATTGTGGTGGCACTTTCTGGTTTCTTCCAAGTTTCTGAGGATGGTTTACAGATCTAACTTGGAACCATTCCAGTTGATAACCAGAACAGAAAGTGCTCACTTCTTTTTTTGATTGCGATTGACAGGTAATTGCTGCTGCAAGAAAAGGTTACGAAGCTCATGGTTATGAACTCAATCAGTGGCTGGTTTGGTATTCAAGACTGCAAGCCAGGTTACAGGGACTTAATAAAAGGGCTACATTTTCAAGGGCTGACTTGTGGAAGGTGAAAAGTGGAAAATTAACTGCCATGTAATGTTTTTGTAATTGAACACATTCAATTGCAAAATTTGGTAGAAGGTACTGCAATGTCCAGTTCCCCTGTGACAGCCCCTGAAGTGAATCATGGTAACAACTTTTTTACTTGGTAATGCTTCTGTGGTTGAATGTAACTACTGGATATTATGGCTAGCTCTGTGAGCAGGCAGGATAAATCAAAACTCCACCAATACCCAGCCATCTTGACCTCACACTTGGTCAATAACCCATATTTATTATATGGCTAGCTCCGCGAGCAGGCAAGATGACCCAAATCACGCGCTGTGATTGGCTACCCGAGCGGGCAAGATGGAGCCATCTTGCCCGCTCAGGACTATCCGCTGTATCCCGCAAGAAAAATTCCCTTGAAAGCCATATAATAAATCCTTTATTGACCAAGTTTGTTCAGTCAAGATGGCTGGATATTGGCCTCGTTCTTTTTTGCGATTTTATGGACCTCGACTTCGTCTCGGTCCATAAACACACAAAAAAGAGAACTTGGCAAATATCCAGCCATCTTGACCTCACACTTGGTCAATAACCCATATATCTTGTCTGGCCCTGGATTACCTGCTACATCCTGCAAGAATATCCAGCCATCTTGAACTCACACTTAGCCTATATATATTTGAGAAATCTAAATATATTGCTGTTCATGGAAATAAAAGCATTGAGGATTTCTCCCTAATGAACAGTTCAGTTATTCACATCACAAAACTCACTTGTCCATTCCTTCGCAGGTTAAACTGACAACCTATGACACCATTGTGATATTTGGAGTCTCAGAAATGGTAATTGTATATTTCAGTAGGCATTGCCATCTTTTTGTGCCCATTCATTGATTCTAATTTCTGACTCTTATAATTTTTTGTTGGAATCTCAGATGCAACAGCTGCAAGATAAATTTCAAGTGGAAATGAAGGATGATGCTCGAGTAATTGCATGTCGTTTTCCATTACCAAACTGGAAACCAACACAAGTAATTGAAGAGGGAATTGACAGTGTATGGCTATATCAGAAACCCAAACCATGAATGATTCTGTATTTGTGACTAATTGCTTTGGGAAAGTAAAGCACTTTCAAAGAGCTACAGGCTGCCCTATTTAGTCCATTTCTGTACCTCCCCAAGGAAGGTCAGTGGAACTTCCAAGGAGGGTGGTTATAAGCCAAACATTTTAAAGGAAAGTATGAAGCTAGCCCCAATTTTCCAGGGGGGTTAAAGGGGTTCAAAATTAAAAAATCTCTTCTGTGGGAGGGCTATGGATATTTTTTGGAACAACATAATTTGCAAGTTAAAAAGTTTTTTCCTGCAGTGGTGCATTAAAAAATCATGCAAACCTCATTTATGAGACAATCAATGAACCTTGAAGAGAAAATCGTCCAGTCACAACGAGAGACATGTGCACCACAGGGCTCAGCTTCATTTAATATTCAGCACATACATGTTACTGAGCAACAAACTGCACTCTTTGCCTACATTTACATCATTCAACAAGATGGTAGACAGACATTGGTACTTAATAATCATATGTGGAACTTAGTTCTGTCTTTGCTATGTCATGTGATTTGCACAATGAGAACAAAACTTAAAAAATAATAGGGTTGCTTGAAAATCACTGATGTATTCTTTAAAAAGCTTAGTTTTCTTAAACTGTCCTTCCAACAAGATCATTTAATGTGTGTTCTGAGAACAAGCCACAGTCATGAAGTGTCCCACACAGTGTTATTGTTAAAGTTCTTCAGCTGCCACGAAACACCAACAAGGCCTCAAGAGTCAGGCTCGTATCTAGAATAAGAAAACAGCCAGAATGAGAGCCTTAGTAACCAATAGGGTTACAAACTAATTGTAAGCGACATTTTCTACCAACCACGATGACAGTTAGTTTTACACATCCTTTGTTGTTAACTGGAGGTGCATTGAGTAAATGGAGATAGTAGATGGGTGCAGATTTACATCTCTCCTTCCCACCCTCCAGTCACCCCTTCTGATCCCACTGGGAGTGTTAACCAAGTATCACTTTTGTGAGTAGAATGTAATTTTATTATCTTAGACAATATTAGACAATATTTTGCTGGATTATGACATTACTTAACCTCCATATGAGCTGTTCACCTTGTTCTAAATCTATCTTAAAGTGCCCATATCGGCAAAATTTTTATTGTCTTATCTGATTGTATATATCACCCAATGAACTTCTGCGAAAAAGTTAGAAGTTTTAAAAACTGTCAAATTTACCGCCATTTTGGTCTACCATTTGCGCCAGTCTTCCCTTGGTTTGGAATGAGTTGTGACATAGATTAAGGAAAACGTG
>CM042752.1:404072-424507 GCA_022496165.2 Catalaphyllia jardinei
ATGTTTATCACTGCTGTTTGTGTCTTATTTTTGATCAAATTACGATGACCCAAGAACAAAAGTATTTACAAAGTAATTAAGATTTAACTCTCAAACAAGCATATCGGGTAAGTTTCTGTTTTGTTCTGTGATATGAACCTAAGTTTTGGCAGTTAACTTTTGTTTCCCGTGCTTTTTACAGGCTTACTTTGGAAATAACCTCATTTTACGCCACACCCATTGGACAAATCATCTCCTGTAACGTGACAGATGTTAAAATATTACGATGATTAGCCCAAGTTTCAGAAATTCTACTTAAATACCTTGCAAAGTAGAAATGTTGGCGTGAAGTCGCTCGGTACAAAAATAGACATTTGAGAAAAACGCACTTGAAGTTTCTTACAACATTTAACAAGCCACAAATAGCGGGAGAGGGTTCAGATTGGACCTCGAGGGAGGGTGTGCAATGGTTGTTCTAAGTTACCGCAGTTTTAGGAGATTTTCCTTTTCATAAGGGAAATGAATGAGCCTCTGATGGCATTTGGAGGCAAAACCTTTCACAACCAATTATACCAATCGAGTTGCGCATGTTTTCAAAGCTATTTTACAAAGTTTCGTTTGAATATGTTAAAACTAATCCATATTTTTGGTAACGTTCTTATGGTAAATAGCCGTTGCTACATAAAAAAACTTATACCACTGTGTACTTTCCTTGAATTTCACACTCATCTAGAGAAAAATTTGGCAAGATCATTTCAAAATGTTTTTGAAAAGTATTCAAGGGTCTTAAATCTTGTATTTTCAAGAAATTCAATTTTTCATGAAAATCACCATATTTTAGGGTACCATTTCCCCTTAAGAGAGGAGGTAGTCCAATGTCTCTGCTCAAGTAATCTGCTCCCACATTCTCAGATCCCTTGATAGCCTCAACTCTGAAGTTGTAGCTCTGAAGAAACATAGCCCACCGCATGAGACGTCCGCTGGAAAACTTTGCACTGATCATATACTTCAGTGGCTCGTCGGTTTGCAATACAAAGGGAACTCCGTATAAGTACAGGTGAAACCTTTTGACTCCCCGCACAATGGCTTAACACTCTTTTTCGATAGCTAAGTAATTACGCTCCGCACTTGACAATACCATAGTAAACGGGAAATAGCTTACCATCATGTTCCTGCATTAAAACAGCGCCAATGGCATCGTCGGAAGCGTCAGTCCTCAAAAATTAAGTTTTTCCAGGATCTGGCAACCGCAGGATTGGTTCTCTTGTAAGGAGAGCCTTGATACTCAGATAGGCCTTCTCTTACGCCTCGCCCCATCCTACCTTGTTAGGTTGGCCCTTAACGCGTGAGGTCTGAGAGCGGGGCTGCTAATGCTGCGAAGTAATGTCTAGCCAAACCCATGAACGATCTTATTTGCTTCTTCGTAGTTGGTCCTGGAGCATCTTTAACTTTGTGAAGACCAATCAAACCTTCCTCCAAGCGATGACCAAGAAAATCCACAGTTTTGACTCCAAAAAGGCATTTGGTGGATCTTATGGTCATTCCAGCAGCCAATAATCGTCTAAACAGCTCCCTACCAACTGAGCTATGAAGGTCAATTTGTTGAGTTCATATCTCATACCTCGCTCCCAGTGTGTGGCTTCATAGCTCAGTTGGTAGCTAGAGCATGGAACCGATATCGGGTTCGAATCCTGTTGAAGCCCTGATTTTTTTTCAGGCTTCTTCTTTCCAGTTGCTTAAATTGGAAAATTTACTGCGATGATCATTCTTCACTTTCATTCTACGTTGTATCGGTTTCTGCCCTCATATTCGTCAAAATGAAGATGAATTAAACATTAAAGGCGTTTATGTCCTTTATGAACAAAATTTCATTACAGAAACAATGTTTTATTTTTGTGATGGTTTGCGTTTACAATACTTTTAATTGATTACGAATTTCAGGGATCGATGTGTTTGAGCTGCATAGCTTGTTGTTTGTCTAACTGAAAGAATATGAGAGTTTGTAGTTTGTTTTTTCCCTCCCTAACCTCTATTACCTCTTGCAGAAAAAGGTAAACTACAATTTTAAAATTTATTATCCACTAATTTTCAAGCTATTGTTATTGATGGCATTGCTTTTGAAAAAATGAAAACAAATTAATGTTATAAAAGTTCAATCTTTCGGAACCGGAAAAGTTTACCCGCGACCCGCGACACGTGCTGATGATAAGACTCTTGCGAACGGATCGGATCCCCACCCAACAAGCAGAACCTTTTCTCACTGTACATATGCCCAATGATAAGCGAAAATTCCATGTGTATGTGCTCAAATGCACATTGCAATAGCAGAAAGTAAAAATTACAGCTCACAAACAAAAATTCTTAAAAACAAGTTAAAATCTAAAATGGTATAAAACCAAATTGATTGCAAGGCTGGTACTACGGCAGAAGGGCAAAATTTATTGGCCAATATTTCAACTAGCAGTTAATGTATAATTGTATAAATCATAGAGGGGGAGAAAGAAAGAAGCCTACACACTTTGTTATGGTTTAAATCATAGAGGGAGAGAAAGAAAGTAGTCTACACATTTTGTTATGTTTGTTTATACATTAACTGCCATTGTTCATCATCTAAATTCCAATTTTAGAGCCCTTAATTTTCTTGTATCAAGTACTGGCCCTGAAGTTCAGCTAGTTGAAATATTGGCCAATAAATTTTGCCCTTCTGCCGTAGTACTAGCCTTGCAATCAATTTGGTTTTATAACACTTAGAGTGACGTCTGGTAAGAGCATTTCTTGATCAAGAAATCCGGCAATAACACGCCATCCAGTTGAATTATTCGTTGCGTAGTTTCCTGCATCCAAACGTTGTCTAAAATGGTAACTCTCTGAATTCGAAAAATCACTAACCCTGATTGGGTAGTGATTTACCCAATGGATGAATTTAGATGATGTATAGATGTATAGCTAGTCATTTTTTTACAATTAGAGTTGGTTAAGGTTGAAGTAAAGTAAAGAAAATACACAACAACAAACTAATTTATTGGTCATGACTAACGTGAATTACTTCAGTCGTCGTACCAGTCAAATCGAAGCTTTAAAATCCCCCCCCCCCCCCGGGCATACCCCAGGCATTTGATGCCTCTTCCTGCCCGGGAGGGAGGGCATTTGAACAACAGTCATAGAGGGTGGGGTAGTTGATCTCTAGCCTCGATTTCATGTGACGAATCGTGCTGATTCCACGTGGGTCGAGACGGCGTATTTTGACACAAAAAAAACATAAGATAACGAACTGAACAAATCAAGCGACAGAGTTAGCAGTAAGGAAAATTTTTTTACTACATCAGCTGGATGACGAATTATTTTATAAGGTGACATACAAAACTTACGTCTTGTTTTGAAGCCCCAATAACCAAGATGTATGAACAAAAAATGCTTCTTAAATCAGCGATATGAATTGTTTAACATAAACCAAAATAAACAAAATATTCTGGAAGCAAAATGGCGTCCCCGTCGACAACAATCTTAGGCTATTTATCCATCGCGTGGGACGGGGACCTAGGCCCAGTTCTAACCATCCTTTGGCGCGCCGTCGTCCTCACTCCCGTCCTGGATCTTAAGGTTCGTGGCGGAGACGGCGGAGACAAACAATTCAAAGGAAAAGATAGCGTATTCGTGGCGGATTGGTTGAAAACCAATGGCCTACACAAGGTTTGTTCCGTATTTGAAGGTGTTTAAGAACGATTTATATCTATAATATATAAATATGCGTTGTCTAATAAGACTAATAAACCATGTTAACATGCACAGCTTCAGACGCGTAATAGAAGCTACTTAAAAGTTAAAACAGAATCTGGTAATTTTCCCGGGGGTGGGGCATTTGAATAGCTTTTCGGTCCGGTGAGGGGGGGATTTGAACAAAAATTTTCCAAAAATTCAAATGCCCTGGGGGAGTTGCCCGGGGGGGGATTGCTCAACCTCTGATTTGACTGCTACATAATAATTCCGGCTTATGAATTCTGGATCATGGATAATTTCTTTGCCGGACTGAGTTCTGCGTATTTTGGAGAACGCAAACTAAGTCGGCTAATTTTAGTATGAGGAAGTTCAGATCTAGACATTGGCGTAATTCTATGGTAAAATATTTAATTCATTTTTAACTAGGCATTGTCCTTGGGTTGCCGTCGCCATTGCTCAAGCTCTCCTATGCGGCATTGACACTACGGTTTGACTCTTTTCTAAGGAAATTAATATCATAATGATTATGTCCCTGAATAAATTTTAAGACTGGGGTAACACCCAAATGAACAACCTGGATCTAAATACAATCTGTCCAAAACAAACTTTTTCAGCTCAAATCTACACATTGCGACGGTACTAAATAAGTGTGCAGAGAGACTCCTGAGGATTCAGGAAGTCCTTAGCTATGATTGAAGGCAAAAGTGAGGGGTCACGTGACTCCCTTCCCCTTTCTTTATTCTCCACAATAAAATTATTATTATTTTGAGACCAGATAATTAATAGAATAACAATTAAGCATAGAGTTCTTTAGGGTTTTTGAAATATTCTGAGAGAATTTGAGTTAGTTATACTTGTAGGCAAGGAATTCCAAAGGTGAGGACCAGTGAATTTTAGGTAACATAGGCCATATTGGGAAGTATTGACTGAGGCTACATAAAGATTTCTGTTGCATGATTGCCTCGTTGAATAGGAATGAACAGAGGATGTAAATTTGAAATATTCACTGAAACAGGGGGGTAACAGTCTATGCAACCACTGATAAACAAAAGTGACAATCTGTAATTCAATAACATCACTGAACTTAAGTAGATTGAGGGATTTGACCAGAGGCTCATAATGGGATTTGGTTCTGAGAAAGATATTATTCTGATTGCTTTTTTTTGGATAATAAATAATTGTGTTAGAAGTGAGGAAAAGGGTAAACCCCAGAAATGGACGCCACAAGTGAGGAAAGGATAGATAAGAGAGTAATAAAGCATGACAAGAATATGTTTGTTGACAAAATGTCCCAATTTTGACAAGATACCTACTGTTTTTGATAGTTTCAAACAAAGCTCATTAATATGACTTTTCCATGTTAAGTTGGAATCAAATGTTATGCCTAGGTACTTAGTAGAGTCAACTTATATAATAGGTGCATCATCAATTTTCATTCGTAATGACTGATTAGGTTTAAGTTTACTAGAATGAAAAAGACTAAAGTTAGTTTTAGGGATACTAAGTGCTAATTGATTACATTTCATCCATTCAGCAACAGATTTTAGTTTATGATTTAGGGTTGGTTCAAGGTGACTAAGGTTTTTGCTAGAAAAATAAATGTAAGTAAGTAAGTAATAACTTTATTTAGTATAAATTTACCGTAGTCTATTGTGAATCCGTGAATTTGAATTCGGCTAAATTACTGATGACTATCTGCTGATAGTCATCAGTTACGCATCAGCGCACATCGCGCATCATGTTTGAACCTGATCTAACATAATAAAACAGTTCTTTTCTACACGTTACTTGACACTTTTTTCTTGTTATGCAATGAGACTATGGTGAATTTATACTAAAACAATTAGACTACTTGCCCTCGTTTTCTACGAGCGATAGTCAACTCGGCTGCGCCTCGTTGACTATCTGCTTGTAGAAAACTCGGGCTCGTAGTCTAATTGTTAATTAACAAGGGTAAAGACATTGATTACTGGTCACCCAGTAGTTTTCATAATGGCCCTCCTACAATTGCTTCTGTTCACGCTAAATTTCACTGATATAAAACCTTAACTATTAAAGCTTGCTTCCTGTGTACTAACATATCACTATCCAATAATTCTACATGACCTAACCACAAAATGAATACCTCATCCGCTTATTTTGTGATGGCTGCAAATCATTTCATACAAGGTGCACCTAAAAAACTGTAACTGCTCCTTAACTTCTTCATTACAATAATTCCATACTACTGGTATCACACACTAACTATATGAAGTTAATCATCCAAATCATTCACAGCAAACAGGAGCAAATGAAGCTGATCATAATATGTCATTATGCACTCTTTCACAGGGCTACCAAATTTGCACCTTCTTGTCTCTAACAAACTCTCCATGTGGCTTGCCAACATTTGGTGGTAATAATGCCAGATAAACAGGCGTCTCTGCACCTGAGAATTTAGTAAAGAGTAGTTTCCTTTTTAAAAAATACATATCTTTAAATTCCCAGAAGTTAAGGTGGTACAGAATAAATTCTGTAGAAAATTATTCTCCTCATTTGCCTTCAAAATATTTCTATTGTAGCAGCATTATCAAGGGGTAAAACTCAAGAATAAATGACTACTAGATTTAAGAACAGGGTCAAGATTTTGTTACAATATAAAATGGTTTACCCTCATCAATTGTCTTAGGCGCTCTGGGTCCAGCCATATCTGTACGTACCCATCCAGGACAGCACTATATCAGACAATATAACACACTTGATTAAGCACGATCAGCTTGTGTTTATTTGTGAGGCCCTTTTAGGGGTTTTGGGGTACAGGAGATTTGGCTAGAAGACTCGCCAGATACAACAGATAAAATGGGATACCAAGCAGTAAAAAATTTTGCTTTTTCCAACTTACTGAAATTAACAGTATGCTGGATCTTCAAAATTAACAGGATGTGGGATATTCAGATGCCCCTCCCTCTCCCCTAGGGGGCCTCATTTGTTATGATTTATTGTACAAAAACAACAATCTGACAAATTAACTCACTGCATTTAACATAATGTCTTCTCGGGAATCCTCTGTCAAAGCTCTGGCCTGGATCTTACTGAGAGCAGTCACACCCACTTTTGAGGTGCCATACGCTATGACCAGATGAAAAGTCAAGTCAATACATCAATTAAATAGCGTTACATAGTGTTAGTTGCAACAATGAAATAGCATCTGAGAATCAAAGTTGAGCAGAAATTGTCAACTTGAATTGCAGCACTGTGACTCACCTGAGTTTGACCATCCTTTGTCTTTGTGAACACCATCTTTCACATCTCTGGGAGACAATATAGTTAGTGTTACTAGGACCAGCACATCAACAATGTTAACACTAAATCATCTGGCATACAAAGTTCATAGTGTCAAACTTACAGAGGACATTTAAATGCATTATGTAAATAGCTTATTTCTGCATTGCTCTGAGGCTCTTTCAACCTCATTCCCAGGGTCTCTTATTTTAGCACCCCATGGAGCACGAGGCCTGGTGCACAACCATTTATAAGAAAATGACTTAAATTTGCATGTGAATGAAATCTCATAAGTCTGTCCACTAACTGTGGACAGACCTCATTCAAATTCTCGGCTGCCAGGGACTCAAAGACACTGCGAAGAGAGCTAAGAGAGCAAAAGACACTTGCACAGTTCAAGCAAAGAACATTTACTTACTTGATGGGCATGCCAAGCCTATTTCTAGCATTCAGACTTCTTAACTTTTGTATTGATATCAACATTTGGAATCTCACAACATTTTATCTATATTTGTATTTTTCTTAGTTTCTTTGTTCTTAATTCTATTTTGAAGTCTTAATTTGTTATACTGGTCGCTTGATTGACTGACCAGTCTTTTTACCAGTCTAAGTAAAGTTATTGTTACAGTTGCTGTTGCTGTTGCTGCTGCTGTTGCTGTTACTGTTGCTGCTGCTGTTGCTGTTACTAGCCCTGTTGTTGTTATTGTTATTGTTATCATTATGAAAGGATGGGCACCAAGATTCACTTTGAGAAAGAGGCTAAAGGTAATTCAAAAATGGCCTATTCCAACTGCACATATAAAAAAAAAATATAAAATAAATAAAACACTGATTTGACTTTTATTAGCTGGGATTTAAATTCCTATATTTCCACAAATACTGTACTTAGGTTGTTGTTAATTAAATGGAAGATTCTGCAAAGCTGGAAATGGCTTA
Organism: Catalaphyllia jardinei; assembly: GCA_022496165.2. Classification (NCBI taxonomy): domain Eukaryota; kingdom Metazoa; phylum Cnidaria; class Anthozoa; order Scleractinia; family Caryophylliidae; genus Catalaphyllia; species Catalaphyllia jardinei. The sequence continues at coordinate 411,966 of CM042752.1, forward strand.
ATGGCTGGTCTCTAAGTAGCAAGATAATTAATGTTAAAACAAAAACAAAAAAAGGAAATTAAGCTCACTGAACAAACTGATCCATCAAAGATATAAGGCCTTCTTCAGTCAGAGTTGGAGAGGAAAACTGTTTTTGTCGTGCTTGTGATAACTGAGACAATCTTCCACCAGTCGATGACACATTAACCACCCTTCAATAAACAAAATACTACAATAAACATACAGAAAATGTGTTACGTTAAATGTAATCCTTTTGATTTTATCCCAGACAGATTCATAAAGATACACAGTCAACCAGCTGCATGCATGTATGCCATGAAGCCGAGACAATTTAAATTATAAGCAAGAAACATGAACATCATGAGTCTGCAACTGGCAAAGTCATCCACAATAAGTGACCAGAAGTATTTCTGAATAAATTATTAATAAATTAACTAAATTAAGTAAATATCTGATTTAGTCTGCATCAGGCCAAGTGGTCCATAGTACTAGAGCTTATCCAGGTTTCTGTGGTATTAAGTGACTCTAGAAGAGTATTTCTGAGTTAATACATCAGGCCAAGAGGTCTATAGTGAAGGGATGCTAGTTCAATGCAGGGTTACCTACAGCATTAAATTTGTTGGCACCCATCTGCACACCTGGTTGGAGAGAGGCACTGTGAGAGTAAAGTGTCTTGCCCAAGAACATTGTATAACACAGTGACCCTGGCCAGGCTCAGACTTGGACTGTCCATTCTAGAGTCGATGGGTGCTTTCCATTTGACCAAAAATTCTGGTTTGCATTTCTGAAGCATATTTAGTTAATAAATATCTGTATTATTATTTAAAATCATGTCAGAGATTGCACCTTGCATGTGGTCTCAAGAGAGGAAATAGAGCATGACACACATCAAGAGTTCCTCGGAAGTTTGTGCGCAAAGTTACTTCAGCTTGTTCAGCAAATGGAGCTGTTGAAGCCAACTGGAGAAAGGAAGAAAATACTTTCTTCACTATGTGAAATATTAATTACAGTGTATTTACATTTTGACGAAATTATGGTTTATAGAAGGAAGTAAAAATAAAACCAACCTTATAAGCTATTCCTGCATTATTCACAAGAATATCTAAACCACCATACTGTTCTTGAAGAAATGTTTTAAGTTCCTCAATGCTATCTGTTGATAAAATGTCCAGCTGATGAAACTTTGGAGATAATCCTTCACTGTTCAGTTGTTTGACAGCCTCATGTCCTCTTTGCTCATCTCTTGCTGCAAAATCAAAACAAATTTGTTTGTAAGCTAGCTGACATAACCAGCACCTAACTCAGATTTCAAGCTGTGGTATACATGTGCTATACATGTAGCTCCTCTACATAATGTATTGTTCTAGAAAATATGCACAACCTCTGATCCCATAGAAGGATTTTTGATTTGAAGTTCCCCTCGGCCATCCCCTCCTCAACCCCAATTTATTTAAACAACTTAAAAACCATTTGAGACCATCTTTCCCTTTGATATTTCCATTGACCATTTAAGGGGTGGGTATGGATATACCAAATTTGTAGGGTTCAGCAAGCCAGAAGATTCTAACAAGAAAGTAATAAATTAAAACACACAACAAATAATACCTGTAAGAATAACAGTTCCAGAGAACTCTTTGCAAAGTTTCCTAACAATTGCAAATCCTATGCCTTTGTTAGCACCTGTTACCTACCAAATAAACAGTATAAACTATTATACAGGAGCTTGCATATGTGCTGAACAGCATGTGCCCAGTACCAAGATACACCCACAATGAAATTCTGATCTTCTTTCCAAAAAAAGTATTAATTTTATGTGTCTCCTATGAAAAAGACAGACACTAGCTTCACCAAATATTTCATTTTGTTTACTACCCAAAGTGGCTAGTGGAAATTGAAAACCTATTAGCCAAAACTAGATTTCTTCTAGTCTCTGGCTAGTTGGCTACCATTAGTGTCGAGCCCTGACTGCTTCGGTTGACAAAGCAAGGTAGCCATTAGTCACACACTAAGGCCCCGTTTACATGGGCCCAGACAAATTTGGGCACATTCCTGGACCGCCTGTTAACATGGATCCGTGCAAATTCTGTTGTAGTGGTGTTTGGATCCGTTACGAACAAACTTCACTCTGCACGTCCCGCTTCGCATACTTCTGTCACGCATTCCCGGTAAATTTCGCCCGCACGGACATAACAATTTGGCGTGTTGGATAGTATCACTGAGTTTTTACTCGTTGTTTGTATTTTAACTCGCCCTACAGGCGTCGTAAAAATACTCAGCGATACTACACAACAAATTGTCTAATAAGATATGAGCTTATTTATTTGCGAATCAAAGATGACACTGCAAAAATTTAAGTAAGCTCATAGATCCTTATAGTATAATGCTTCTTCAGTGTCAGAATGTCGCCAAACCTCAAGGGGTGTCTTTCAAAATGTGATTAAAATTCGAGTGAAAAATAACGAAAGGAATTTTGAAATAGTAGCAGCCACTGCATTGAGAGAAAGCTTGCAAGAGTGTATTCTAGACTGGTATGCTCAAAATCAAAGTAAATGTATGGGGTTATAAGGAAATCTTGCCCAGGAGTAAAGGAGAGGCAAAACGATCCAACACAACTTTAGAGCAGAGCTTACAAATATAACATTTGAGGAGCTTACCACTGCAACTTTAGACATCTTGAACATCAAGGATAACAAATTCCCAGGAGCGACCCACGAGCTCACCAAGCGAACACAGTCGTCTTTTCTTCGCTCCCGGCCTAGCCTAACGCTAACGTATTTTTCCGGCTGTCATAGTGGCATTTTTTCCGCAGGCTACCCACGAGCCCACGAGCCCACGAGCCCACGAGCCATGTAGACTCCGATAAATACTTCTTGTAATTAACACGGAAGTTAAAATAGGGTACTTTACCATGGTAAAAAGTGTAATAGAGGGTCAAATATAGGCCTTAATTTACCATGTCAAAATGTACACTATTTTCGACCACGTGGGAATGGGAAACTGTTTTATCATGTATTTATTACAAAGATGTAAGGTGTTTAGCATTTTTACCGGTGTAAATATATTTCAAGGGGTCATTTTGCAGTTATTTAAAGCTGTGGTAAATTTCACGCATAAAACTGTCACCTCACCACCATGGTGTCATTACGACAAAAACCAGTCTAATGCCACCATCCTAAATTTAACTATTTATTCCTGATAGAAATATATTTTTCTGGTTGCAATGATTTCTTAACTAAGCTTAGCAAGAATTTGAAATGTCAATTATAATGTGTAAATCATACCGACGATATGTAAATGGTTGGAAGCCATGTTATAAGCGCCAGTGGTAAGTACTAATTTATTGTAGCTGTGATTTGCAGGATACGATTTGTGTTAAAGTCATGGTGTGAGCTATTAACAAGCGCTAGGGTTCGCTAACCGTAATCAAAATTCGCATTGTCTCAAACACCCATTTTCAAATAAATTATATTTTTAATTGACAAATAAAGAAGCCTAGAGCAATGTTTTAGTAACAAAGTCTGTTATGACTTATCTTTATCAGGAACGCGATCACTGAAACAAGGCGAAGATTACCACACTCGACGGGTGAACAAAAGCATTGGAACAAAAAAATACATTTTTCTTACCAGTTCAAAGTGATCGGCTTTAAACTAAGTCGGCTTAAAAGCTTAGTTGGTGGAGCACTGCACCGGTATCGCAGAGATCATGCCTTCGTTCAAGCTTATTTTTTTAAAGCTTTAATTTCACAACTGCTTAAGCCTTGCTCTGTTACCTTATGTTTCCTTTAAAATAGGCCGTGTAAAATAATGCGGCCTTTATATTGTAAAACTAGCGAAGTTGCTAACTTGGCATTATAAAAATATAACTTAAGCGAATAATAACAATAACAATAACAATAACGATAACGATAACGATAACGATAACGATAACGATAACGATAACGACAACGATAATGATAATGATAATAGTAATAATAAAGAAAACCGATGAATAAATCCGTATGATGCAGTTGATATGTGTACAATCCGTTTCCAGCTGTGGGATGTTTGCAGTTTCAGGGAAAGGGCGACCATATCCTTATATCCCAACACGTAAAATGAAAGAGCCTACTTTATTCTATTTAATAGTTAGTTCCTCTAAATGAAATAATTATTTCTGTTGATAATGAGCCCGCGAGGAATTACTCTGATGACAGAGTAAATTAATGTTAGGAAGTCGTGGTAAAAACAGTTAACATTTATGTGCCGTAATACCACATTGTATACACTGTACTATTGATCTCCGTATTGGTAACAAAGTTATGATCCATCTTTGCGATATCTAAATATTAAATCAATACCTCGCAGGTGAACGATCACTCAGTGTAGACATTCGCTTGCATTGTAGAAATTATTAATTTAGTATAATCCAGGTGCACATGAACAACGGTGCGTCCAGCTAAGGCCGCCTTATCCGCGGCGGATATTAACATTAACATCAATGGGACAGGTTACTTTAATCTAGGAGATCCTTGAATTGGTGTTCAGTCACAATATAGATCTCAGTAAGCAGCTCGTTATCTTGTTTTGGCATTTCTTGCTATGGCCATCAGTTGTAAGTCGTCCTTTCAAAGTCGTGGTTGAAACAGACATCTTTTTAGTACCCGTTTACCACTCAATGACTAAGCTGTTTAGACCAGTCAAATAGAAAAAAAGCATGGCAAACTTAATGGTTTATGTTCTGAAGTGGTGTCTTATCTTCCTAACAAAGATATGAAATGCTCTCCCCGTCAAAAATTACCGGACAATCTCAGGACTACATGTAGTAAACTCTACCACTACGCACTAGCACAGGAATTAGCTTTGACGCTTGCCTTATGTTTTCTTTGAGATAGATTGTGTATAATGACGTGGCTTTTATATTGTCAAACTAGGGAAGTTTCCAAAGTCAGCTATAAAAGTTCAACACAATCAAATTATAATAATGGTAATACGTAAAGTTGAATTCTATGTTGCAGTTGACTTATGTATAATCCGTTTCCAGCTGTGGGACGTTTGCAGTTTCAGGGACAGTTCGACCATACCCTTATATCCCAACACGTAACATTAAAGAGCCTACTTTATTCTATTTATTAGTTAGTTCCTCTAGATGAAATAATTATTTCTGTTGATAATGAGCCCGTGAGGAATTACTCTAATGACAGAGTCGCTAAGTTAACGTTAGGAAGTTGTGGTAAAAACAGTTAACATTTAAGTGCCGTAATACCACATTGTATACACTATACGGTAAGAACTGCATGCTAGCACACATATAGAGCACTAATGTTCATACCATATATGGTATATTCTACCTAATATGCCAGAATCATCAACTTTCAGACACTCAACTTCACTGGTACGCACTCTCCTTCACTTGCACGCATTCTCCTTCACTTGTACGCACTCTTCTTCACTTGCACGCACTCTCCTTCACTTGCACGCGCTCACCTTCACTTGCACGCACTCTCCTTCACTTGAATGCCCTCTCCTTCACTTGTACGCCCTCACGTTCTTTTGCACGCAGTCTCCTTTACTTGTACGAGCCTCCAGATGTCGTATGAAGATCGATTGAAACGACTCAAATGGCCAACATTAGAAAAAAGGAGAACTTTATTTATCATCACTAAGTGAATGCTACAAGAATAAATGGACTGAATTGTTTGAATCCAAATGAATTCTTCAGCCTGTCGGTCAAGAAGTGCTTAATCGACGAAGCCAAAAAGACTCTAGAACTTAACCTTTATGCTGGTTAGTCAATGTAATTCGTAATATATCAAACACGAGAGATAGTGTTTCATTGGGATATCCAAACACCGAGATGAGAGTTTTAGTCTGTTTTAGTCTGCTGATATGAGAGGTTTAGTCTGTTCTAGGAGTACTTTGTGAGCTTTCTCATTTTTAATTAATATTATTATTAATGGACTACAATGTAAACTACTGACTTTTCAGTAATTGTGTTATCCAATAAAGTTAGTTAGCTAGTTACTAGAATTGAAAATACGACGCGCAGCGGAGTATTTTTGACGCAGTTCGAGGTGTTTGGATAGCTGATGAAACACTGGCTCGAGTGTTTGATATATCTTCTCAATTGCAACAAAAACTAAGGAGTAAACGGAGAAGTAAAATCATCAAAATCCATACTAATGAAGACTAAGTATCCAAACCTCCTTCAAGCTTATGATTTTCTTTGTTTAACTTGATGAATTATTAATGAGGTTGAGAAAGTTCATTTGATGTTTGAGTTTTAACATTTTTTTTTTTGGTTGAACTGGTGGTACCAGGCTCTTGGTGGTACATATACTCAAGCCAATATGATTTCTTTACTTTGGTTTCAGGAGCGTGACTAGAGATCCAACACTTTGGGGGAGGGTAAGGATTGGAAAGCCTACCTAGCCTTTTATTTCATTTACTGAATTGTGGTTGGCTGTCGTGGTTAGGTTTCTTAGATGCGAGCCGCTGTCTGTTTAACTTTTCAGTAAAGCTGACAAAAAAAATTATGCAACTACACATTTATCGATAATGGGCTTTTTTTTCTCAAAACAGGTTACCTCCAGGTCGTTTTTGTTGCTGGAGCATTACAAAGTACAATTAATCAATACGCCATCAAGTTACGAAAATTTCACTTTAACACGAAGGCAAGCTTCAATCACTCTCGCTCCTTCGTCAGTAACTAATTTCACAACTCTAGCATATTGACCGTGAGAGCTCGGATCAACTTCCCTTGCAACAGCCAGGAAGATCAGGTAACGTCTCGATGCGATAAGATCTGACCACATTTACAAAAATGTGCTGACTATCATCATCTCGAATTTTTTTCGTAAAATCTTCTCAGAAAGGTGCGAATTTTTGAAAAACTCGCCTTGAAAAACGCGGCTACAACATTGAAAAAAAAACAAAAACCGACGTGAAAACCCCCAATAAATTGTAGCTTTCACCATTGATAAGGTACAGAGGCAATGAGAATGTTTTAATAAACTGAAAATACTCAGAAAGTCGCAATACGCGATTAAGATTCGTCAAATGAATCTGCGCGATTCGCCTGCGAAATATGAAAGAAAGCAATATAAATCGGCACTCGCCAAATTTTCCTCCACCGCAGATGTGGAGCCACCAGTTTCCTCTTGCAGATGGATTTCTTGACCCCTTTTTTTTACGAGGAGAGACTCCGCTAACATCACTGAAGTCTGTCTGGTTTTGACCTCGCTTCGGCATGATTGACCTGAACATCTACTAATGATCTGAAAGAAGTGGGAGAGCACTCTGTGAAGTGCGTTCCTCTTGTTCAGCGGTATGGATGGTAAGAAGTAGGCCATATTTGAACCTGATTTACCAGTTTGTACCATGGTATTGTAAAGAAATTTATACCGTTTTATAGCTCTCAAATTCAAATTACTCACATCAAATTCAAATTACTCACACCATATTCAAATTACTCACATCAAATTTAAATCACTAGCTCACTTCAAATACAAATCGCCCACATCAAAATACAAATCGCTCACATCAAATTCGAATCGCTCACATCTCTGGTAGGTAGTACCAACGGATAATAATCTCACTTATTAAATGGCTAGCTCCGCGAGCGGGCAAGATGACCCAAATCGCGCGCTGTGATTGGCTACCCGAGCGGGCAAGATAGAGCCATCTTGCCCGCTCGGCACTACCCGCTGTATCCCGCAAGAAACATTTCCGCGAAAGCCATATAATAAATCCTTTATTGACCAAGTTTGTTCGGTCAAGATGGCTGGATATTGGCTTCGTTCTTTTTTTTTTGCGAGTTTATGGACCTCGACTTCGTCTCGGTCCATAAACACACAAAAAAGAACTTGGCCAAAATCCAGCCATCTTGACCTCACACTTGGTCAATAACCCATATTTCCATGCCGACGCCAATTTCCTTTGATTGACATCCGCAGTTAGAGCTTATTTTAGAAACAGCAACTGGTTTTACCCACGTGGGGTAAAATATGCGTGTCACGTTTTATGTTTACGTTTCACGAATCACTAGCTCTTTCTTCTACGAGAAATCTTCAATTTTCTCTTTGCATCTCTCTGAAAAAGCTATTTTTTTACTACAAACCAACACTAGTCACTTGATTCCGTCTGTTCAAAAACCAAACTACCGAATTAACCTAAAAGTGAGTGCAAATTGTGAAAATTTACAACGGTACAGGTTCGCGTCATGGGTAAAGGTTTCTCAGCTAAAAAAAAAATACGGATCGAAAACTACCAATCACTGCTAACTAGCATGACCTTTTAAACACACAGAGGAACATTGCTTGCTTGTGATTGGCTCATTTTTTCTCGCTTTCAGACGCGCTTTCTAGCTGTGTCTGGCCGACTGTTCCTATCTTCTTGAAAACATCGCTTTTGTAAAATGTCATATCTATTCGAGAAAGAAAAATTTTATTTTTTGAAAACGGTAAAATTGAAGTTTTCTGATTGAAGAAAAAGCCAGCTTGTTGTTTCACGTCAATTCGTGACTAATCAATGATGCGGTTTAGCGGTTATATTTTCCGGTTTCATTTCGGCGAAAGAATAAACCGATTCCAGAAATTTTCTCTGGCGTTCACGGTTTTAGGGAAGAGACTGTAAAACCGGTTTGGCCAAGATGATCACGCTCTTAACCAATAGCAGCCCTTTTAAGAAAAGTTTTTCCAACCGACCCAATCAGATTCCCAGGGTCAAATCTTGACTCTGGAGAAAAAAAATGGCAACGTGATTGGATCGGCGCGCTAAAAAGACTTAACTGCCACAAGCTAGTGCTATCGTTTTCCATAGAAGTGGTTATAGTTTTCATAAATTGCTTTAAACGTTCTTACCTAAAAGCACATACTGTCTTCTTTCTAGGTCTTTTCTAAGGAAGAGTTTCCACTGGAGTCAGTGAGCCGTATAGTTTATCAACGGCTTTTCCTTTAGCTGGTTGATAAGTAAACGTAATCACTATAAGCTATATGCCGTTTTTCAAAAGATCACAACAAAAGGAATTATGTAACTTAAGACTTTCGTCCTATTTTCAGACGCAGTAAATAACTATTCTGATCCTCAATCTATTCATTTTACCGTCTTTAATCCTGGTTTTCATTTGACACTTTCATTAAATGATCATTATTCTAAATTATTTTCCTAAAACAAACAAACAAACAACAGTTTTCTTCCTTTTTTTAGTTTTCTACCGATATGTTATGATTCATCGCAATGAATAAGTATCGGTTGGAAGGCAAAATACCAAAATGACTAATCATATGATTATGTTTTGGTTGAAATAAATAGGTCAGGGAAAGGAAGAATGTTTCATATCACACCCTCAAGCCGTGATTCTTTATTCGTTTCTTTTTCCTGTTGCACTGGTGATAATCTTCAATCTGTCTGCTTTGAGACACATTCGATTCATATCGTTATAACACGAAAGGTGACGAAAAAAGTGTATCTTATAGCCATATGTTTAAAAAGAAATTCTTACCGTAGTTCCCTTGAATCACTGTATCAAGCTCCCACAAGTTATTACTTTTTCGCTTCACCGCGTCATGATTGCATTAACTGGTCGAAAAACAAAACAGGATGCTTCCGTGATTGGCTGGATCACCTTGCACGCGTGGGGTTTTCCTTTGAAACCTAATGCATGAACCAGACACACAGCTTAGAAAATGCGGCTGCTGGTTCGCTTTTTCTGCCGTGTGATGACGAGTGCCATTGTGAATGTTTGCGTGTGGATCGTTGGTTACTTGCAAAGACGACCTGCCATTGTGCAAAGGAAACGGACCATTTAGGATGAATGGGTCATTCATTCATCAGTTAGCTATTACTTATTCTTTCATCTTCTTAAAAGACGTAAGTGTGTTTGCATTTCCGAAGTATATAAAACGTTACCTCCTGTCAGAACAAAAACAGAACCAATTTTCCACTTAGCTAAGTTTGTAAATTAGTAAGTCATTTAATTATTGCTGTAATTTTTTAGTCCTTTAATTATTGTTGTAATTTGTACCTTGTAAATACCTGCTTTCTTTTCATAACTTAAATTGCACGGGGAGCTAACTAGCTAGTAGAAAACCTATTGCAGCTATTGGTTCACTTAGCTCCCCAGCTCGCAACCTACTAACTAGTAGTAATTAAAGATTATGACAGTGCGTTCGACGCCGTATAAACGCCGTGGTTTATACAGATACCTTAAATGATTTCCCTAGCTGACTTCCACCTCTAAAAACCAACCTTTTTTCATGAACCGGGGTTTTTAAACAGAAAGATATTTCAGTGACAAAATCCATGCCAGTCTGATTGAAGACTACGTTGCGTGACGGCCCCAGTTCCCATAGACTAAACTATTAGACAACAAATAACAAGTGACATTCTACTTAAATACCCGTTATTTAATCTTTTTAACGATACTGAAAAAACTATATTTTTGTTCAATAATGCTGATTCTTTCATTTGTAAGAAACTAGGTTACTTCATATATGAAGCATTGCATATAAGGGAAACATGTAATTTTATTTAATTTAAAGTGATTTGTGTTGTATTTTAGGTAATACCATCTATACATGGGAATACCAATAAATTGTTGTTGTTGTTGCTTTGAAATTTCGTCCTAAATACTGTCACATTGACTTGTAATCAGTTAAGCGCAAAAGCTAATTTGTAAAAATATATTTTTTACGAACATTCTAAGAAGGAAGCTCAAATAAAGCTGAGTAAACATTTGCAATCGCGTGCTCGTTCATCGCGTAAACAAACTCCGTGCGACTGATTCGAGTATTTCCCCTGGCCTGATTAACAAAGTACACAGTATTTACATTTCCGTTCCCAGGTTCAGGTTCACTCTTATGGATCTTTCCTTCAGAGTCCTCTTCCACCGATTCCAAACAATATTCGACCGGATACCACAGACCTTTTCTGTCGCAATTGGAACTAAATCAACAAATGCAATCAAATACAGCCCGGGAATTGCAGTTGTTTTAGGTGATCGTATAATATAACGTATAAAATAAATAAGCTCCTCGTGAGCCCGAACGGACGTTAACATAACATCATACTCGAAAGGACTATTCAATATAATGCTACTCGGCCTCAAAATTCCACGGCAAAAGAATCCGACGCTCACCTCTGAACGCTACCTCTGAGATTGAGAGCACATTGAAAGGAAGACCAAAGCGTACATTGCCTGCTCACGTGCTCACATGTTCGTCACATGTATTGTCACATGCCTCACTTATGGTACCAGTTTACTGGCCGTGGTCATAGTTAATAGGGAGCTTAAGCATGCGCGTTTTTGAGACACGGACGGCAACCGGAAGATAACATTTCGCGTGCTAGGACCGTATTGTCTCCCAGATTTTTATACTACTCATCTCTAATGGAGAAACTTTACACAGGGCACCTAACTCTCCATAGTCACGCAACAAAATTAGGCTTGCATTCCACTTCGTCGAACTCAAGTCGAATGTAACTAAAAGAAAAAACTAAAAATGCTATTGAAACCTTATTTAAAAATCAAATGTAAACTTCAAAATGAACTGAATAAAACATTATCATTATCATTATCATATTCCAAAACTCATTTTAAACTAGTAAGGCAATCTCAGATAGTGCAGAGTGTTATGCAGGACTGCCAGTACGTTCTGAGTCATCTAATGTAACTTGTTAGTTCAAGGCCCAAAAATAACTTACAATTACAATTACTGTTTGTCAAGACGGTTTTAAATTTTACTGTGGTGTTTTAAGTTGAATTTCGTTCATTTTAAATTCATTAATACGTTGAACTAGTAAACGTGATAATTTTATTTTTTCAATCGCAAAGTTTGTAACATGATCCTCGTTTTCTCAACAACCTCAATAACATACAAAGGAAGATAAGCTCGTTTTTTTTCCTGCTGGAGAAAAATGAAATATTGTTATTAACTTATGAAAAAAATAGAAGAAGAATGATTTTGGTTCAATAAAAGAGGCAATTTTTATATTATCGATAAACAAATGGTGGTTTTCACGTGACGCAAGTAACCTTAATTATCACGCAAGTGAAAAATAAAATCGCTTACCATTCAATAAATTGAGTCCAGAAATTGAAACATCGTAGAAGAGTAATAAATAAACAACGTGCCAAAGTTTCGGGATGTGCGATGTTCCAAACAAGAGTTATTCGGCAAAAGGTATCACTGAAAATTATAGTGTTAAGTATGGAGAAGCCATGTTGGAGCCCGTCTGAGGGACTCCAACATGGCGGCCGGAAACCAGTGGAAACATCTGGAGTTTACTTTGGCTCTCTCAAAACGTTTATTCTCTCCGTTAAACTTAAAACACTTATATAGGCACTTCTCTCAACATATTGGTTACTCAGAACTCGAAAACATAAGGCGAATCGATATTTTCGTGCTCGTAACATGTTACTCAGAAACAATGTCGATGTCACACATTGTGAAAAAACCGTGTCCTATTTTCAAAACAAAGCGGTCTACCGAGCTGAAGACAGGGGAACAGATATATGTTTAAAAGTGACTTTTACCTGATGAAGGTAAAAACTTAAAATTTTTC
>CM042752.1:424907-438746 GCA_022496165.2 Catalaphyllia jardinei
CCCTGCGCTCCCTAAAATATCATCTGTCGTCAACAAGTATACCACTCTCCTTCAAGCCACTGCCATCTGCAAAAAAGCCTTCCCTAACCCACCAGTTATAGCGTACAGACGTAGCGCAAGCCTACGTGATTTGCTAGTCCATTCGACACTGTCGCGCGAAAATTCCTCCAGCCAACAACCCGCAGGAATTAAAAAATGCAACCACCCACGCTGCCTCACCTGTTCTTTTCTCCGAGAGGGTCAAACAAGCTATACTTTTTTGCGACTAACGAAGCTAGAAAAATCACCGACTCCATATCTTGCCACTCAAAAAATCTCATATACCTGATAGAATGTAAAAAGTGCCACCTTCAATACATCGGAGAGACCAAGCGCCAACTCAATGAACGCTTTGGGGAACACCGACGTTCTATCCTGAATCACCGACAACTCAGCACAACTACACCAGTATCACTACACTTTAACCAAGCTGGCCATTCTATTAACGACGTCCGCCTTATCCCGATTGAACTCATAGGTAGCAAACGTGACTCAGTAAGAAAGGCTCGGGAAGCTCATTTAATGAACAAAGCCAAAACATTACATCCGTTTGGCATAAACAGAAGAGATGAAGCACGCCAGTGACACATCTGACACTTATTTATTTACTCATAGCCTACCAATCATTGCCACGTATTTTCATTAAAATTTTTATTTGTAACGGTTTTCTTTTCACATATTTTTTTCTACTCAGCCCCTGAGGAAGGTTTGTATTGCAAACCGAAATATAGGGCAATTTTGTTTAAAATAATTTAGTCCTTTAGTCCGTCTTTATTTCATTTTGGTCAGATCCGCCGTTGGGATCAGTGTGCCGTCTATATTTTGTATTTTAAAATTTCTACTGATCCAGGTCTACTTAGGATCCGGCACTCTCATCGGTTTGTTGCTGTGGTTATACAGTTTTTAATTCCATTTGCCTTGTAAATGGTCTGCTAAGGACAACTTGCCTACCTGGGACAACTCTATTTTGGCTCCCAAAAGCAAAATATGATCACAATGACCCAGAAAACATCAAGTCCTTTCACAATATGCCACATTTTTGCGTTGGAAATAAATTATTTTCGAGTTTTGTTATCTGTTCGTGCTTTATTCGGAAGGTTACCGAAGCGTAACAAGCGTAAAGTCTCGGGCAGTAGGGTTACCCTACCTGTAAAGTTTGCTTGTAAACCCGGACTATCTTTTAACGCTCTTGCTAGGGTTACCCTGGCAGTAGGGCTACCCTACCTCCTTGTAAACAGGGCCTTAGTGTTGTAAGTTTTACGTAGCAATCAAAGGTACCTACCCCACCCCCTGAAAACAAGTCTAATTAATTAATCAAATAATTTGAATTAATTAATTAATTAATTTGAATTAATTAAACAAATATTAAAGTTTACACCTTATTGCCATAGTGCTTTTTGGCCGTCAACACCCAAACCATCCCAGTATTGCACTCTGCACTAAAAAGGGACGTTCTAACTGAAAGTAAAAGAAAGCGGACAGGTTTCGTCACAGACGCCATGACAGCTCAATCCTACAGAACACTCATCACCACTACAAACAAAGCACAAGGTGACCAAGTCTACGTCAATGATGATAACCGTACCATCGAAAACGTTTTGGTTATTTTATTTAGATGCTGGAAACGATTGAGACTCTCTGTGCTGTCTCTTAATGGAGAGAGAAATCGACAGAGGTGTAATATAAGGGAGGGGTACTGTGTCGGCTTAAGGGGGGTTGTTTTATCCCATGGGGTCTCATAAAACCTGCTAAAAACACCGCCAATAACTTCTTCTCGATCGAAATGCAACCACAGCTCTCAAGATGAGCACTGTCTAACGGGCCCGCGAATTTCTCGCGAGAATGGGGCGGCTTCGGTAGTACCAGTACCAGCTCTTCGCGTCCCAGCTCTGGCGGAAGTAGAGTAAATCGAATATACAACATGGAAGGAAACACAATGGCTGCAAGAAACGAACGTTTTAACTTATTTTGTAGAGCTATCGTGGCGATTGTAAACTCCCACGGGCTAACTTCTCAAATTTATAATTACATACGAGAGAAAATGGGGGAGTACTTACAGAAAATCGAAAGTCTATCGGACGAAGTCGCACTTCAACAATCGGGCAGCTCCTACGACAATCTTCACATGACAAGACTACTACGAACAGAATCGGGTGAACAGATTTTCCTGCCAACCACTGATTTTGATTACAATATCATCTTCAAAAAGCTGCTCCTTACTGTCAACGAGGCTGATGTCGCTGCAGGAAATTCCGAAACAGAAAAGCGTCGTTCAACTCCTTATTTTGGCGTGTCCCAGTCATCGGAGAATCCTGGCTATGCAAAAGTTCGCATTTCCCAGCACGGAAGACAATATCTTACGGATAAGCAGTGTGATTATTTGTTTGAAGACATCGACTCAGAGGGATTTCTCTCAAATATTGCACTAAAAAGACGGATTTTTGAGCAGTTACCTGAACTGACCACCTCAGGTCCAGCATTCTCCAACTTTCTTCCGATTAAACAGGGCTACAGTTATGACTTTGTGTACGCTCTGCCAGTGGATGGGTGGCCCGAGGAAGCAGCTGAGTGGATATCAAGAGACAGACCTGTTGACTGGCCGAGTGGACAGTTAGTGGCCCGAATTGTTGAAGGTATAGTGTACATAGTGTCCCTGAATAATTTTGGATACTTTCAAGTGATTTGGTTCCAAAGTGGACTTGTTTAGTCACTCCTGTGTCAGTGTAGTCTCTTTCTCCCTCGCTCTCCATGGTGTGTATTCGAGACGCGATGTGCAAGCATGCCCGGGGGGGGGGGGGGTTACTTTAAGAACTTTAGGTGGGGATGTACCGCTGGGACCCTGGAACCCTTCAGCCCACACCAGTGCTAGTTTAGCTGAATTTTGCTACCCTACATTAGAGTAAACTCCCCAAATCCCCTCATGACTTTTTCTATTTTTGAATGGCAATTCCCCAGGGGAGGTACTCCCAGAAGAATTTGGTGGGGGTGTGCGGCCCGCTGCCCAAAACCTTTACCCTATTTATGACCAAAATCTGTGATATTCCCTACCCTATTTATGACCTGAGCCTTAAATCAAAACCCTGTTTCAGAGCTGCATTATAATTAGTTCCTTAATTCTGACCAGACCGTAAACAAAAATGTGAAGGGATTTTGCTGATTTTCTTTTCGATAATGATGAAAAAGTGACTTCTTCTTAGAAACATGCACATATCAAGGCTAGAGTGGAAAAACCATACCCCATTTATGACCAAAATGGCAAAAAAATTGGCTAAAATCAGTACCCTGTTTATGACCAATACCTATATAGCCCATATAAGGGAGTACCCCCCGGGGCCAATTCCTGGTTTCCTTAGGGTAAAATGTAATGCAAGGACCACTTGTACAAACACAGACCTGCCAACCCCTGGTAGAGGACAATCTGGAGACCCTTGGGAAAAAATCTGGAGATTCTATAAAAAATAGTGAGATTCAATTTTTTCCCTGATTAAACCCTGTTTCCCTTGAGGGAACTAGATACCAACCTCATTCT
Organism: Catalaphyllia jardinei; assembly: GCA_022496165.2. NCBI lineage: Eukaryota > Metazoa > Cnidaria > Anthozoa > Scleractinia > Caryophylliidae > Catalaphyllia > Catalaphyllia jardinei. Next base: position 428,476 of record CM042752.1, read on the forward strand.
TAGGACCTACTTCCCTTTCAAAATTGCGGACAGATGCGGGGAAAACTGATAAGTTGTTGAACACAAGCAAAAATCACAGTTTGTAGAAAATAGTAGTAAGTACAGTGTTTTTCTTCATTAGTTTATCACTGTATGACAGTAGCATTCCTCATAAATATTCCATTTTTATTCAACAAGTTAATTGATTTCATTTCAGAGAGATTTTTCCCGAAAAACCATTAGTTTAGAAGCTTTGTCGTGAGACCATGAGAAATGACAAAAATTCATGAGACTCACGGCAGAACTGTAAGGGTTGGCAGCTCTGCAAACAGCAGTGGACTTAAGCGGGATCTTGGTTTTGGTTAGGATCAGCAGTGAAAAATAAACCATAGAAACAAATTTAATGGTTTCCTTTGTCTAGATAGAATTTTCAACCAACTGGTCAGTTTCAGTTGTGAAAATGATACCCTATTCTAGAGCCAAACGCTTGATTTATATTCCCTATCCCAGAGTAAACTGCTTGAAAACCATACCCTTCTCAGCCACACATACCTCCCGACTCAAAAATAGAAAAAGCTCCGAAACAAGTTATTTGCTTAAGGCCACTGCATACACTGGCTGCGCTCACAAAATTGAGCAGCTGCCAAAACCAACCTGTTCTATTGAAAAATCACGATAACAGTCTTTCTTCGCAGCTAACAAAAAAGCGAGCAAGCGAGCTGACAAACATGGCCAAATTATTTTTGGCGCCAAACCACCAGCTTGGAGACACAGAACGTTCATATTTTTCCTTTTGTTAATCTGCATGATATGTTTTTGCGACTAAATTCCTTTTCTTGATTAATGAATGCCGTCTCTAATGAGAAACATCCTACTTCAACGGCTTTTTACATCAGGCCAACCGGTACACAAATTTCCCACGGTCTCAAGGTGCACAACGTGATCATGTGCGAGTCCAAAGTTTAAGTTGTTGTTTCCCTAGGGAGTTGGTCAGTTTTATTTGCCCTAGGGAGTTAGAGAGATTTAACCCACGGCAGGTGACACCTTCTCCTCCAATCGGAAAATGTATTTGAGTTGGCACGTAGAACAGTGTTGTATAAAGGTGCATTTATTCAATGCATGTAATAAATGCAGCAGTAGATGTGCACCCCTAGATGTAGTTTTACTCCTTGAAATTATTGAAGGGAGTGGGCTTCCAGGTTCTCGAAAACGTGGCCATGGCTTAATTAATTACCACAATCCAACTATATTTCATTTTCTATAGCCATTTTCATTTGCCTTATAAATCCACAAATGTGAGACAGACCTGTTGTCAGATGGTCATGTCTGTCTTTTTTGTTTTAAGGTAAAAAAAGGGAGGCACTCTTATGTGCTGTCATGGTTTTTGTAAACACAAGCAAAGCAACCCACATAACCAATACTTGTGTATTTAACGCTTGTGAATTGTCGTGATTGTGGACATAAAAATTCAGAATGTTTAATTTAGAGCATTATGCTACATATAATTCCAGGAACACAACAGTGTATGAAATGCATGTGTTTTAACCTTAACAGACGGATGCATGGTTGTACCTGTAGGACATTACACGAGTGATCAAAGTGCTTTTGAATGGCGTATTTCATTCAATCACAGTGAGCGCCTTCTCTCCACCTCACTCAGCTGTGTCCAGCGTCACTGTTACTGTTTAACAAAATTATTACTGAAGACAAGTGAGAAGCGCTTTTGCTGTTCTTTATATTCTTCTCTTTTGGTGTGTCAGTTAGACTTTACTTTACACTCATATATTCCAACTGAAACATGTTTACAATCTGTATCGGTCTTACAAATCAAAGCTGGGAACATGTTGAATATGGCTTGTAAACGAAGTTTTAGTCAAAACCTTTTAACAATATTAGACCCTTCGCCCGAAAGGGCTACGGGTCAATAGCCCATGAGGCGAAGCCGAATGGGCTATTGACCCGTGGCCCTCGAGGGCGAAGGGTCTAATTGTTTTAGTATTACCCAACTAGTCGGACAGAAAAGGCAATAACAAAGTTAGTAAATGCAAGTTTAAGAAATATTTATTTAGGGGAAGAAACGAAAGAAAAACCGGCAAATTTCGCTACTCGATGACTATTACTATTAGACCCCTAGTAGCATAGCCAATCAAAATGCAGGATTTGCATTAGTCCACTAGTTAGGTGATACTAATTAATGTTAGTTATCACTCTTTGTAGATAAACCAACCTCTCTAGTTCCAAATTTTAATTCTAGCTCCTTTGAAAACCTCTCATTATCTTTTATTTTAACTTCTTATTTGTGCATTTATTGCACCCATCTATTTTCTTTGTTTTGTATGCAAAGTTCTTAGCCTTTCCTTTTTTATCTAAGTTTTAAAATTTTTATAAGATACGAGCTAAATTTTTATCTTAACTTGAACTTAGGACACCAGGTCTCCTTGGAGGCCTAGTAACCAGACCCCCATCCCATGATAGTCCGGTGCTCTAAGAATGATTCAAATGTGCACAACACCTGATGATGACGGAATTACCGTCCAAACATGTCTCAGAGATTAAAGTAATTTTGTTCTTAAAGATTTCAAGACGCATCTGTATTTTTGAATCTCAAAATTAACGAAAAACGGACACAAGTGGCAAAATCTCTGCCGAGCCGGAAAGTGGCAGAAGTGGCGACACTTTCGTTAGCTGGTTAGGGGAGAGGAGGGGGGGGGGGGGCAGTTAGTGTTGTTTTGGGTTGGCTAGCTCACTACTAGTTTTAATTTTCAGGTCTGCCTGAAGGCTGCATTCTGTCATCCTACCATATGAAAAATGTCTTCTTTTATATGGTGGAAAGTCAACCTCAGATCACTTGGGAGAGCCACAAGCTAGGATATCTGCTGATGGAGCTCCTGAAAGAGATAGTGCGAGCCTTGGCCAATCATAACATCCCAAACTATTTCATCCGCAAAAATAACATGATTCGTCACAGGACAAAGGAAGAAGTGCATTTTACTCTGAAGGAGGTTTCTAAGCTTGTTGAGAAGCCATTCACTGCTTTGGCGGCTTTGTGTCAGAAGCTTCAACTCTACGAGAAACGGAAAAACCCGTCTAGTACAACCTCGCCATCACAGGAATCGGTTGATTCGGAACTTGTGTCATGCCTAGAGTTGTACACTGTTCTCAATCAAAGTTTGTATCTGTTAGGACTAGACCGAATAACAGATGACACATTGCTTTCTTCATCATGTTTCTCACTGATCTGTGACGTGAATGCATTGATGGAAGAGTTCCCAAAACATGGCAAGCTGTTCACTGCAAAGTCCGTCCCTGATTTATTAATAGCGTCAGGCTTGCAGCATGTTCAGGCTGGCAAAGTTAATGAAGCTCTGTCGTTACACAGGATCATGTATGACCATGCAATCCGGGAAGATCTGGAGAAGTATCCTCAGATTCTAACGAATTTAGGTTGCCTGCACAACTGTATTGCGGGTGAAATGCCGCAAGACGCTCCAGAAAGAACAAGCACATTGAAGGAAGCGCAAGCCTATTTCGAGAAAGCTTTGAAGATCAACGGTCCATCTCATTCGCTGCATTTTGTGTATGGGAACTTTTTGTTCTCTAATAAACTGTCATATCACAAGGCAGTCGCACACTTTGAAGCAGCTTTGAAAAGGGGAGGTGATGATACTGAGATTTTCATTACTGTTGAAATCCCTGATCAGGAGAACCCCAGAAGAACTATTGACTCGGCTACAGGGAGTTTTTATTTTCTTTCCCTTTGCCATCATGACATGCAAGACATTTACAGTCAAAGGAAAACACTGCGAAGATTTGCTGAAAATGCTCATGAAATGTCAATTAACAAGAGGTCAGCCGCCCTTGAATTGTGTGCGTTTGCTCATGGCATTGGTGGCCTCAGCGTTAAAGGAGCCTTGCTGATGGAAGATGCTAAGAAGGCGGGGAAGGCGGCGGAGGTACTACAGAAAGACCAGTCTCTTGTGAACATGTTTAAGAAAACACTGTAGTCGGCAATGTAGTGCCTCAGCTTATAGGGAACCACTTTATGTAAAGACTGTAGTGGAGATAGTTCTTTCACAAGTGCGGCTTTTAGCGGGGAATGCGATACGCCTTACCAAGTCGTAATCTTATCCGCACGGCTGTTTTCCGTAGGCTGGTTATGTTTTTACCGAGCCAAGGAAACTGGTCTCTTTTCATGTCTTGGCGTTCAGTTTTCCATTCGTGACTGTGGGATTCTGTTTGAGATAAACCGAAAATAATATTTGTTTTTTTAAGCGTGAATGACTTTATTCGTAACTGGTATCGTCTATTAAACCTTATGGAATCAATTGTAAAATTATCTTCACCATTGTCAGTTGACCAAATAAAATGGCGTTCTTCCATGAAAAGCCAACTAAAGAAAACAATTAAATAGTGAACTGTTCCTCGCTTAAGAGCAAGATCTAATCGTGATACACCTCTCACTGGTTCTTCTCTACTCGGGATTTTCCCTCCTTTTTGTGGACCAAGCACATTCTTTGGCATCGTTATTAATTGTCGTTTTCGACGTATTATATTTTAATCGATACAAACATCGTAGCAAGGTATTCAGAACACAGCCGGCAAATACCTTTCACCCATACGCCATCTACAGCCAATGACAAACAGAGTGAGGCTAGAGTTAAAAACCGCTTGCGACTCTTTCATTATTTTTCACTGCAACGTTTTAATCCTAAAAAAAATATTTCGATCTGAGTCAGTGCACATAGAGGTGTAGGTGGCTCAGTATGAAATGAAAGAAACTTGGAAGCAATCTCTATGTACAGAGGTGATCCTCTTTGCTTCCGGCTAAGACAACAGGGGTCTTAGACGTTGTTTAACTCTAAAATCTCGGTTGAGACGTTTTGCAAAAAGAACCAACAGGTTCCACCAATTACATTGGTTCACATACTTAGATAGTCCCTAGGGTTGAAAAATTCCTGCTTGGAACAGACTGTAGCACTTAATATTGTATCAAGATAAGCGAAAAGTTTACAGGACTATCTTGAAAGCTTTAACACCTTGATAGGTGGGACTCTTTGCAGTAAGTGTCGCCTGTAATTTCCCAAGTTGTCGTTGAAGTAACGCTGACTCCCAGTTGGTTTTGTCAGGCGGCTAGTGTCGTCAGACCTTTGCCGTCAACTGTTATAGAGCAGTCATCTGATGGATTCCTGGACCATTTACGTGATAGGTATACACTCGGAGAAATGTGTAGGCTTCATGCTGTATCTGTAGCTAACAAGATAGTCCCTCAAGCGGTCAGTTTTGGGGGAGTCATACTTCGTCCTAGGCTCGGTTTTTCGCCGCTGACTCGTGTCCTGAGTATCTCATTTCCAAAACAGCGCCGGGCTGGTAATCGAGCCTAACTGCGTCCTCTTTCCTAGAACAAGCTGCTCTGGAGGTAATCGACTGCCAATACGGAGCAGCTGTGTTTCTAGGCTTACTCAGAGACGGATACCTCGTTATGCCTCACTTCGCGTTGATTAAAGCAATTTCGTGCATTAATCCTTTCAATGTTTCATGACTAGTATATTTGATGTAGACAGTTACAATGTAAGCATAAATAATTTTCTGTTCGCTCTTAGGGCTTCCGTTGTGGATGTAGTGCCAGGGTCAGGTTGTTCGAAAAAGCCGATTTGCTCTAACCAGGAGCCCATTACTAGGTAAAATCTTTATTTAGATACGGTATTTCCTTCAGGACTTAACAATAATGAAATTAATCTAACTAACTAATAAATCATTAAGAACTACGATAATAGGAGAAATGATAAAAACTTGTTCTACAAGGAAGCCGTGTATAAAAGCAAAATAAAAGTTACGTAAATCTACCATCAAAATCATAATTTTTCAACTTAGATTTACGTACATCAAGAGTTTTGATGTGAAAGCAAATAATTTATGGAAACTGTGTTCAGCTACCTTAACAGGTCACTTTCGATATATTAAAATTTAGCTCAACAATGAGGCCTGGAGGCCTAGACACGAACAAAAGAAATGAATCAACATGTCACTCAATTCCCCTCCATTCAATTTAAATGTATCAAAACAGTCTATTCAACTGAGGTTTGACTCTGAATATAAAGGGTTTATACTTTTATGGCTTTAATCTAGTGAAGTGAAGAGCTGGTCATGACTGTTGTGTCTTGCTTTACTACACTAGTGCTAGTGTAGGCTGGTGGTGGGGCATGAAAAGCATAACTTGGTGGAGGATATGCTGTATAGTGTACAGATGAACCACCTGGCATGACGGTAACTGGTCCTGACTGAGGATACACAGGGTAAGGGGCATTTACCCTTGTCACATTAACATTTCCAGCAGTAACGACTCCAGGGGAAGCTGATGCAACAATAACCTGGCGTGGACGATATCGAAAACGATAGTACCACCAAAAAATGAACACAATGACACCAATTGTTACAATAGTGAACCTGCAAAATTAAGTAAATTGAATTTTAGCTAACGTTCTGAGAATTTAATACTTGTAATTAATAACACTTTTAACCCCCAGGGAGTCTCTAGCTCACACTTTACTCTGAATTCTAGAGCATGAATGAAGTGCAATAATCACAGGAGACAAAAAAATATATGTCAGATCACTTTTTTTTAATAGTTAGTAGCATTTTTAAATTATTGAAGATTAATCTGTATAGGTAGTTTTTTGTAATAAGTTGTAGTTTTTTATTACATTATTAATGCCTTATGTATTTTACCATGTTTAAATAAATAAAGATGATGATGAGGCTGCTCATAATTTGCTTTCCCCCACCCCCCCCGGAGGGGGGTACTCCCATATATGGGCCATATAGATACTTGCTGCAGAATAGGATATGGTTTTTGAGGTTCTCGGTCTTTAAAAAGGGTATCTTTTTTAACCCTTTTTTTTTGTTACTTTGTTACTGTGTTCCTGGTGTGGTCCTTATATGGGGTGGCTAAATTGTATTATATAATACTGGAGTGTGAAAACGCCATCCTAAACAAATGTTTGTTCTTAAATTTGATGTATCCGTTTAAGTATTAACAAAATGATTGTGCAACAGCGGCTTAGGAGCCATGGATGGGGTGTTATTTTGCGGGTGTGGGCCTTAAAAAGGGTATCAGTTTTCACTTTCTTAGTCCTTAAATAGGGTTAGGGTTCAAGAACCTTCACGGCACACCCCTATCCAAAATGTGTGGGAGTGTCCCCTCCCCCCCCCATAATGGTAATTTGCTACCACTTGGTTTCCGGGTGGTGAAAAAAAATACAAGTAAAGGGGAAAATTGTTTGGGCAAGAATTAAGAAATTTTTTGTGACAAATGTTTCCACCCTTTATGTTGTTCATTTTTGTTATAAACACTCTATAACCAGTTTCTTACACTGGATCATCACTCACCATAGGTACCACCTTGCATACACATACGCACAGCAGTTGCCACTTCCACAACAGTAAGCATTGCTGGAACAGCTTTAGGAAAAGCAATGACAGTTCTATTAATATTCCAACTGGTGTTGAGACATACATTCTTTATATAAAATCTGGGTGGATTTATAAAAATGGTGGTTCCTTTGGACCAATTAGTGATGGATTTAAAACCCCTAAAGACCTTGCAAAAATTACTGCAAGTGAAGAAAAACATAGACTTAACAAAGAGAAAGATAAAACACCATATGAGAGCCACCAGACATAAAAAAAGGGCAGAGCCCCTTGAATTGTATACCGTCTACTTTCTCTGGCAACCAAAATACTTGACCATGGTAAAATGGTGAGAAAACACCATTTTCATTATTATTACAATCGAACTTCCCTGTTTGAAAGTCTTATTTATCAATGATTAACACACGCACACTTACACAACTATCTGTTGGCCAGATATTTAAACCATACATAAACAATAGCCTACATTTGGCACGAAAATATGCTAGGATATTTGTCCGCGAACATTATCTGTTTCGAGAAGAGAACAGTTTTCCGACAGCGTAGCTTGAAGAAAACTGTGAGCTTTGAGGAACAGATAATGTCCAAGGACAAATATCCAAGCATATTTGCACCCCAAATGGAGGCTATTGTATTTACTATCCTTCCAATATTTTTCGCAACGCGTGCAGTTTTGAAAGTTGGCTTATATTTGCGGATATCCTCCAGTTATTCAGTCACATGACGGGTTTAGACCAATCGCGCACGAGTGAAAATATTTGATGGATCATAATTAGCACTTAATGACTGGTCCCAAGGGGAACAGTGAATTTTGTTTCCCAAGAATCTCAATGTTCCCGAGACGAAGTCGAGGGAAACATTGGGATTTGAGGGAAACAAAATTCACTGTTCCCCAAGGGACCAGCCATTAAGTGATTTGTTATATAGCAAAACAAAACAAAAGCAAATTTTGAAAAATGCGCTGAGATTCCAGAAACAGCGGTCAACATTTCGCTGGTAACAGTGAACTGTTTCCCGTCTGACGTCATAGTTTTCGTAATTTTGCCCGCTCATGGCATTTCGGCGGGAAACAGTTTCATTGTTAGATGTCATGTGACCATGAACTAGCCAATGAATGGGCACGCTGTCGTGGGAAAAACGCCAGCTATGTAACAATAACCAATATCACTCTTCAACAATTCCTGTGAAACACAAAAAACCAAACTACCAAAGATCTATCAAACGTTACCTATAATAGATAGTCACAGTTCTCTGCTGTGTGTAACTATAGCTTCTATAGGAACATGTCTTGTAGCTATATGACTGAAAAATACAACATCAAACTCATGAAAGCTTTCTATACCCTGGAACCCCTCTGACAGTTTCGTGCTTTCTACGGTACACCAATAAGCTTACTATTAATTTTGTTAAGACTCGCAAAAATTGGTAGAATTCAAAAAAGTTTTTATAACACTTCCAAGGGCTAGCAAAAAATGTTTGTCGTTTATCACTTAACATTGAATTTGCGTTGTCATCAACAGAAATAACATGGCAACTAAATATTTTCTAGATCCCAGGGGACCGATGATTTATGTTCTCACATTTTTTTCCTTTTCCTGCCTTTTTGCAGAGAGAATGAAGAGGAGGTCAAGAAGAGGACACTGGCTGAGCTGGTCGTCTTGCCTATGGAGAATTCGAAGTTCTGCTGTTTCAAGTGTCCTCAACCTTGAGGTTATAGCTTTTTCAACGATAGAAAACTCGAAACAGTTTAGGAGCTTACCTCTGTTACAACAATCAGTAACATCAAGCAAACGAAAGCAACCTTCATAGTTTTAGATTGACATAAACAGTATTAGGTAGAGAAGCTTTACAGTTTTTCCCACTACGTTTTAACTTACGTAGATTTTTCTTGCCCAACAATTTGCCCATGAAAAACTTCCGTGTTCTCTGCTGCGTCGAAAAGTACTCGATCGTTAAAGCTTACGAAAGTATACCGAATTGTAACGAAGATTGCCGGGTTTTTTCCGAGAATTCTGAAAGACCGTGGCATTGTGGGATTACTTTGTTCAAACAATATGGCGGCTCGTTTCCCGGCGTCTGCCTCAATGCAGAAAATGGCAAATAATCCCCAACAAGCCTCTATGTTTCAGCGGTCTCAGTTCCAACAGTCACCATATGGAATGGCGGTGAGTTCTTAGAAGTTTGATTGCTCCAGTTAGCCTTTTATTACCGTAAAATTACACGTGGCTGGGAAGGAAATGTCATATCACTGTAAAGTTGTAAGCCTCCCCCGGACTCACAATGCCCCTAACTCCCACTCGCTATAGGTTATGGTCAAACACTAACGCTAGGCCAGCTGGAACGCGTTTCATGTTTTTCATGATATGTTAGCTGAAGTACATGAAAACATGGACAAAATTTCACGATTGCCCGAGACTCGCCAAAGTGCTCAAGTGTGCGCTAAAAATGCTGTTTATAGGTCTATACCTGCCAACTCTCGCGCCTTAGGCGTGACTCTCACGCCTGTGGGTTGAAAACTTCGATCTCACGCCGGCTCACGCTTGCGGGCCAATTTCTCATGCCTGATTAAAAATGTGAGTTGTTGCCGTCTTGCTTGACACAATTTCCAAAACTATGTTAACTCAGACCCATGTAAGGAACAAAAACCATGTGTAAAATGAATAAATGACTATACCTTCTGTCATTACTATGGGACGACAACGTTTACTCGACGAGTCCATTTATTCAACTAACGGATAAAATTGCTACACGCCCTTGTTATGAAACTTATTTGCATTTCTCACACATATTCCGCACACATTCCACACGCATACATTCACAGGCTGGTTCCACACGCATACATTTACAGGCTGGTTCCACACGCA
>CM042752.1:438756-476403 GCA_022496165.2 Catalaphyllia jardinei
GTCTATTTCTGCGCTAAATACATTTTGAGAAACTAGGAATGTTTCAACCAGCTTAAAATACTTACCACTGTGGTTGTTTGGATTATAGCTTTTTCATCAGACCATTAGTGTGGGAGAATAACCAATAAGCTGAGAGAAGACTTGAAAATTGTGAGCTATGCCAGCAACAGACACAGTTGTTTGGTACCCCCTCTTGAACTCATTCTTGTCGAGAAACTTGGCCACATGGGTGGCTGTCACAATACAAGTCATATGTACTACATTTTGTTTTAAGCACTTTTAGTAAGGGGCTAAGATTTAAGAAATTGTGATTGCAAAAAAAATTAGGAAGATAAATTCAAGATAGCTATAAGCTACATGTAGTTCGCCTTTTCAGAAGGAAGTACAAATTTCAGTTGGCAACAACAATGCTACTTTACGGCGGTTTAAAAAGCATTTGAGATTCTAAAGCAAAAAGGGACAAAGAAAGTGCATTGGTAGGAACATACACATCACGAGAAATTCAGAGTATTTTAATACACTAAGGGCCAAGTCCTTGGGACTAGTCCCATGAAACTGCTCATGTCATCATGTAGAAATTTAAGTCGCAGAACATGAGTTTTGTCCAGGGCGGTTTTAAATCGGGCTAATTAGGTGGGACTAGTCGCAGGGAATCGCTTCTCATAAGTGTGTACACACCACAAACTTTGTTTCAGGGTCTCATCCCCTCACTGGTCTCTGAGACCAGTCCCTGGTACCTGTCCCCGGCCTTTATGGATAAAAACAATGCTTGATTATCTGTATTTTTCTGCTTTTCCATTTTAAAAGAACACCTTATATTTCCAGGCTGGTTTTGTTCTTAAAAAAAGTGTGCTTTTTTGCAAAATCTCAGACTGGTGTTTATACTGTATTGGAATATTAGAATTTGCTCTTTCACAAATGTTTAGAAACTGAAGCCTTGCAAAAAAAGCTAGGCTGAGAAGATATAACTATTAATTCTTCCAAAAAGTGTATTTGTTGTATTGTGTACTTACCGATCATCAACGAAAAGCTTAGCATGCTCTCTCTTTTATTACATACAGCATTTGAAAAAAAAGCTTTCCATCTAGAGTGAAATCACATATTAAATGGAATTCGCACAACAACAACGCGTAAATATAGTCTCTGGATAACGGTCAAAGTGTTTTCTTTCAAATGCCATCATGCTTATCAATGGATGCATTCATTTACTAGCCTGTGAAAACAGCTGTCCTTCTTCGCTCCCGGCCTGAGTGGCGTTTCATGTGAAGGATGTCTGCGATTCACTGCTGAAAATTCCATACTGATGACGTAAGCGTGAACTTTATAAGTTTGAATAAATTACCATTTGCAGTCAGGAAAGGTTTGTGCCAAGCCACAAATGTATGAATTCAGATGTACAGAGTATTTTAGAAATACCGGTAACTGACACACGCAGATAGCAGTGGAAATCATGTAGACTTATGACCACTAAAAATTTGCCATGGCACGGTCTAACAGCTCAACTCCAGATTTGTTTTGGTTGGTATTTTCACTGTCCTGCATATTTACAGACTTAATTATGCATAATTACCAATCAAACCAATCAGGGCTCATGACCAGATGCAGGAAAGATTTTTGTCATCAGTATGGAACTTTTGGCGGTGAATCGCAGACGTCCTTCACGCGAAATGGCACTCGGGCTGGGAGTGAAGAAGGACGGCTGTTTTCGCAGGCTATTCATTTACATAAGGATACAAACGGATTGTTGACACTTTAATACTTCGTCACACTATCCTCTCTGGTAGCCATGTTAGATTGCTGCTTGTGAGGAGTGCACCCAGAATCCTTTGCACACAGTCTCCTCATGAGCGTTTGTTTTTGAAAATTTCCCGGAGTTTCCCTGGGGGTATTTTAGGTCAGGCAAATTTGAGGTAAAGTCCTTGGGGGTCTGGGCATAAAATCATTGCAAAGCTGCAGTAATTCCCCCGCTATTGCCCAATAAAGTTCCCCACATGTCACGGGGGTGGGGGCGGAGGAAACAAATGACTAGTGCATAAGGACCGGTATCACGTGAGTTCTCCCCCTTTTAGCAGCTTCTTTTAGCAGCTTCTTTTTTGGAGATGAAGAAGTCATCTGAGATGACATTCTTAGGACCACCCGTTTGCATGTACATGTTCTTCTTTGCAAACTGATACTTGTAATCAAAGAAAATAAGCAATTTGCCACAAATTTAATTGGTTCGATTTATTCACTTAGTCAAGAGGCGGAGCTGTTAGTAACAAGGCGATAACAGGATTAGGAGCCTAATAAGTCCACAAACCCACATGTGCTTCACGTTCGGTTCGCTCACATGCATAAATAGAGAGGCTGTGAACAGTCTACTATGATAAGTTAAAGAGGATTGAAACTACACAAATATGGAGGTGATCTTCCAAAAGCAATTAGATCAAATGTAGTGCAAAGGGAAATTCACTTGACATTTGAATGTTGAAATTATTGCAAGCAATTCTATTGTAAGGAATGTACATTGAAATTAGAGGTACATGTAGTCAGTTATTTTGTCTCACATGTCTTTGTTTCAGCGTCCAGCCACTAGTTCTAGTGCTGCCATGGCCATGAGAATGCAGGGTGCATCAGGTATGCATCCTTACAGTCCAAATGTGCCCCGAGCAGGACTGGTTCCTGGAGCTGCTGCTGCCATAGAGCAGGCAAGACGACGACAGGATGCAAAAAACAGGAGGAGGTTTGACTGAGACGTTCTTGCGACTGTTTCTTTTATAGAGATACATGTAAATGGAAAATTGCTTTTCCAGCCTGTACTGTGCTTAAATTATGGCATTGGAGGTGATCAAGAGCACTTTCACTTACACATGTTAATAGGTTGGATTGTTTTTACTTTTTTCAGAAAGAAGAAAATGGCAGACAAGATCTTGCCTCAAAGGGTGTGTGTAAGATCTTCATTTCAAGTGATGTACCTCGTTGTGACTCGACTCACTTGTAGCCTTCCTTCTTCCAAACATCTTTTACGATTTTTTCCAGTATGCTAGTAGCTTAGTACATATTTAAATACTACATGTGCCACTAGCCAAAACCTCTGCAAATCACGAGTCAGAACAAACACTGGGAAACAGACTATATCCTATATGGCTATATTCCGTCTTTTGGCTTAGTATTCCTTCTTATTTGAAATATCTTAATGTCCACCAATTTTCTAAACAAATTAAGCTATATCTCATCTCTGAACAACTTTAAAATAGCATGGAGTACCCCAGTAACTAATATTTTGAGTATTCAGTTCCTTCAAATATCCAATGGTCATATTTATGTGTTTGCACTTTATTTACTCATCTCTTTCATTCCTGTGGTCCTATTTTGTTTTGCAGGTAAAAGGTAGGGGAATAACTCAAAAACTGCAAGGCTCATTTACACTGTATCTCCCTGGTTCAACTTTAAACACATATCTTTTCCCTAAGTTGTTGTACGTTTCTTCGTTAATGTGTACTTAATGTCAAGAATAACCAGAACATTGTTTTTGTAGAAAAGATTTTTACTATTGTGATTGTTCTATCTGTGAAAGGTGCGTGACCTGGTGCCAGAATCCCAAGCATACATGGACCTGCTTGCATTTGAAAGGAAGCTGGATGCTACCATTATGCGCAAGAGACTAGACATCCAGGAAGCTTTGAAAAGACCAATGAAGGTACGAATATCAAAATAAAACTTAAGTTCATGCAGGTGTTGTTTACATTTCTATAATAGCTACAAGAAAAGTGATTCCATAAAGCATAGCAACTTTGTTAAAATTACTCAGCCAAATTTTGTTTTCTCTGTTGTTCATCTAACAATATTAAATTACTGAAACCTTATTTAAGACTTTTTTGCAATCCAATCTGTTACCACCTCAAGTGTGCGCCGCAGAGACTCTGACTTTATATATAATTGATTTTTATAGTAGGTTAATATGTAAATAGGTTTAGGTTTTTTTTATTCTTTTATTGTATTTTATATATTGTTAGTATTTTTAATTAACCTTTGAGTATGTACACTTATATATATACATGACCCCACAAGCTACTGAGCTTTAATTCTTATCGTGTTTAAATAAAGGTTACTTACTTACTTACTTTTCTTTTCTGAATTTTAGGTGGCCTTTGTCCACCTCCATCCCATCAGAGTTGCAATATAAAAGTTTGTCATTGCTTCCACTGCAGCCCACTTGCTGTCATTTTACTGATTTTTAAATGAATGGCAAGTGAGCACAAGGGAGTGATTTCTTCACGCTGACAGCGGTGCTGTACTCAAACTTTGTTTCATATTGTTTTAGCAAAAGAAGAAGTTGAGGATCTACCTGACAACTAACTTTTATATGCCAAGACAAGATAGTGAAGTAAGTAACAGTTATAGCATTAAACCCTCATGGTTGTCGAAGAAGAGGAGGGAGGGTGGTTGTAGTAAATCTGCTGTGTTTTGTAAGAAGCCTACTGTGTTTTGTTGATTTATGTACATATATACAGAGTCCACAGAATGTGTGATGACATGTACATGTGGCTAGAAAATACAGGAACAAGCATATGAAGCTTACATGTTCAGGAGTTGTCGTTTTTTTCTATTCATCATCACATCATTATTTCATTCTAAAGAATAGAGGTTCTTCAGCCCTTCAACTATGTTTCATTTAAAGATAAATTTGAAAGAGAATATTAGAACTTGTGATATACATGTAATTGCTGTAAATGCATAGAATTTTCAAATTACAAAATAACATTACAATGTAGATTTACTACATGTATGTTGATGGATATTGTTGAAATCTGTATCGTCTGACTAAACTGATGAATTTAATGAGCAGCTAAATAATAACAAATGCAGATAATAAGACGTCTTTTACATTGTTAGTTAATTGTGTTTACAGGATGATGAAAACATTGTTCCTTCATGGGAACTGAGAGTGGAAGGTCGACTTTTGGAAGAGGTATCCTACATGTAGAGGAATGAATGGACAGTAACATCCATTTTTTATTCATACATGTTAACTATATACAATAACAAACTAAACTGACAGAGCATGTGACATTCGCCAGACAGGTTTTAGCTGTTTGTACCTAGTTAGCAACAAGAAATTTCATGAAAGGAGACATTATTGTTTTTCTTCAGACTCAGCCCCCAAAGACAGATGGCCCAAGACAGAAACGGAAGTTTTCTACTTACTTCAAGAGTCTTGTCATTGAGTTGGACAGAGAGTTGTATGGCCCAGATAATCACCTTGTTGAGGTAAATAACACTTAAACAAATTTCCTGTTGCAAGGTATAAAGTAGCAGATAATCATGTTGTTGAGTTAAAGAACACTGTAACAAAGTTCATATTGTTACTAGGTGTGAGGAACCTGACAAATTACAGTAAAGATTGAACAAGACATTTCATTTCAGTGGTTCATTTTTTCTTAATTAAATACCAATTTATTTTTTTTTTCAGTGGCATCGAACAAGTTCAACTCAAGAAACAGATGGCTTCCAGGTATGTGTATGTTAGTCTGGCTTGCATTGTTACTAAAATGTTCCTTTCAGTGTGGTAGACACAATTTACCTTAATGTAAAGTTCATAAGATGTGACTTAAATAAAGATCATTTTCTAGCTTGATATTTCACCAAAAATATTGTGAAAACTCGCTTTATAGAAAATCCCTTATTCACCTTAAGACTTGCTAGTAAGAATTTTGACAAAATGTATGTGAAATTCTTGCAAATTCTGTCAAAATTTTTGCCATTCAGGGATGTGATCTGAAAGTGGCCTGGTACCATAGGCAACTAACTGTTGCTTTGGGTGACTGGAAAAACTTATTTTCGTCATATATGCTCCAAAAAAACAACAAAAACGAAACCATAGGTCAGAAGATTCTAGCTAGCTCAAAAGTCGAACTTTTTCTAGCTCCAGTCAGTGCAGAAACAAACACATTTCTTCCTGAGAGATATGCATCCACTGTTTTCTTCTGGTAGTCACTATACATTGTATATGCAATATATGATAACCCATGTGCGTGGCCTTTGAAGATTCTTTAATTTAATGGGTTTTGCAATTGACCCCATATTGAATTTAACTGCAAGTCATGTTTTGTTGAGCATAGTTTGACAATTCAATCCCCAAGGAATATCTAGAGGACCTCTGATTGGTTAAAACACAGCGACCCATTTTTGGGTCACTAAAATTGGCGCCAATCGAGTAGGAAAAGTCCTTCGTCCAGCAGGTACTGAATGAACAAGACAAGTCGAAGGACTTTTCACAAAGTCTATCCAAAATCCAATGGTATAAAGTCTTTCAAAATTTTATTGTGATAAGTCCTAATAATTATCATTATTTTATTAATTGAGTACATGTACTACTGTTGAGCTGGGAACATGTTTGTTTTTCTTTTCCAAGGTGAAAAGACCAGGAGAGGAAAATGTAAAATGCACCATAATGTTCTTGTTGGATTACCAGGTAGCGAAACAGAGATAAATGTAAAACCTATATTCTTTAAATGTTAGTGATTATGGATTAGTACTGCTATCGGGAGCAACATGTTCTTTTGAGGAGTAAACTGTACATATCACTTAAAATGCTAATTTCAACAATAAAATAATTATAGTGACTGTTATCAATATTATAACTTTGTATTTTATAGTATTATGAACTGTCTCCCAAAACATACCAATGCCAACAACAATTTTGTATTATAGAACAAGTGAATTTTTTGGTCAGATTGTATATCGTGTGTTTGCTGTTTTTACAGTGTGATCATTGTGCAGCATTTTTGGATCAGATACCCAATACCCAGTAAACTGTATTTGTTTCCACGCAAGACTATAAATGCATAATGGCAAGTTTATGGGCTTTTAGTAATGCCTCTATGGTTATGATCGACACATGGAATTTTTTGTTTTAGCCCCCTCAGTACAAACTTGATCCCAGGCTAGCTCGACTGATGGGCATTCACACTCAAACAAGACCAGTTATTGTCAATGCCATATGGCAATACATTAAGGTGAGCAATATTATACCAGGCTTATATTACAAGTACAGTATGATGAAGGTTTATCAAGGCTGGTGACACTTAACTTTGAAGTGAGTATTTTGAAAGGAAGTCCATCCAATGTTTTATTTTAACTACTGTCCAACTTGTTGCTACAGTATGCCATTTAATCTGACACGGCACCTACCATTTTCCACATGAATAGATCACAAACAAACTATCTGTAGTGAATAACATGGTGTTGCTTAGTTTGGTATTGTTTAATAAGCTTTCCACAGCTGACAGGTTTAACTGTAGCCTTGATTTTCACACCTGTAACAGACTTGCTACCTTTTAGGTGAATTGTATCATAATTAGTCGAGTTTAATTGTAACATCAAGGATCTATCAAATATACTCAGCCATAGCAGCTGTTATGAGTTAATGAGTTACTCTTTTAATTTCAGAGTCATAATTTGCAAGATTCACATGAGAGGGAATATATTAACTGCGACAGATACTTCCAACAGGTGAGAACTGGCATTGACATGCAAATTCTTCTAACCCACTTGCATACATGTCTCATAGTCATGTGCAACTTAAAGGGGCAGTGTCATGAGGATTTTGCAGTTTTTGGTAAATTCTGTGCTAAAATCATTACTTTGAGGCTTTCCTCATGAGCAAAATGCTTCTGTAAAGCTACGGCAAAGATATCAAATGAAATTTGTCAAAGAGGGCTAACCATCAAATCTTGAAAAAATTGGCCATTTTTTCAAGTTTCAATCCATTTCCATCCTTGCCATCCGCATTGACAGGCAACAAGAAACAGTTTCAGCACCTTCAAATAGTCTTTAATAACAAATCTAGACCATTATTTTTGGAATTAAATTGATACGAAAACACCTTCTAGCTTTTTATTAAGTTGCTAAATAGGGTGACACGCCCCTTTAAGAGAACTTTTATTCAGACAATATATAACATGTACTTGCCCTGTAATGTTTAGTTTTTTTTATTCTCTTTAATTACATACCATGTGGCACTAAATTTTTGCAGGTTCTAATTTTTCTGATTTTTTGCAGTTTTTCAACAATCCACAAAAAACGTTTCGGCAAAAAGGAACCCCCTAAAATTTCTTTCATAAATTTGCTCCACTGGCGAAATTGTACTCAATATAAACATTACAAGTAGAATCTTGTTACCTACCCCTTCAAGCCCTGGAGAAAAACTGTACTTTTCTAAAATGATAACAGTAGATCAAAAGACCACAAGTAATATACATGTACCAGCGGAAAGGTATTGTTTGGGATATGTCCTAAATAACCACAACAGACATACTGCTTGTCACAAATATTTATTGAAATGAGGAGTCTGCAAAGTAAAAAAATTAAAATGTTCAAAAATACCTTGCTCCTTGTATATATTGGGGGTACCCCTAAACAATAGCTTAATTTGCAGCTCTGGGTGTGGAGATTTTTAACAGATATTTACTTGACTCTAAAATTGTAAAGCACAAAAGTTTCAAAAACCTGAGGGGTGGTTAACTAAGTTTAATTCAGGAGGGGCGTATGATTTATGCTTCCAATGTGAAGATCTCTCAAAGATCATTTTGGTGTCCAAAGTTGAAACGAATAGGCCAAATACATGTATTAAGCTTATTATAACATTTTGTGCCATATGGCACTATTGGTACTTAAAGGAGTAACTGTCATCAGCCACAAAAGTGCGACCTATTATTTTGATAGATTGTGTGGTTCCAGAAAATATCCATACCCCCACCACGGAGGGAATTGGAAATTCCGAAGGGGAGGGGGGTCAAAGGCCTGGGAAATTCCAGAGGGGAAGGGGGGGGGTTGTATGATCGATTTAGTTTCCAGAGGTGCATTGATTCAATACGGATTTGGGTGTCGATCTAGCTGTTCAAAAATCCTTTCTTACCTACTAAGAAGAACCTTCACATGAAAAATAGTGGCTTGAATACTTGTATTTGACTCGCATTATATTTGAAATACATTTTCTTCCTTCTGAAGACACTTTGGAAGCTAACAAATGTGAAGAACGTGCCATTGCGTGGAAGTGGCCGCCATTACTTGTTACCAGCCCACATGGAGCCACCATGTGGACCAAAAAGCACTGGAGACTAGCTTGTTTGTTTTCGCATTGGTTTTCGAAGTGGCAGTCAATTTCTTTCCTGAAAATTAGTTTCCTTATAGAGGTGGAAATAAAGTTATGATTTCGCAGACTTGAGAATTTCTTATCCCTGTTTATCTCAGTCTATTTGTATGTAATTTTGCTGCAACGTTGGCTTTTGTCCCGAGTCTGTTAGCCATCGTGTTCACAGTAAAGTACAGTGTCAATTTCATGCACACTTCGTTTTATCAGCCCTTCAATGGAAATTGTACCACATTTACGAAGGGAGTTGGTCATGTAGGAAGGTAATTTCAATTGACAAGTTACCATTTTATCTTTTGTTTTAAAGCATGCTTCACTAAACTGCTGAATGCTTTCTTTGCGAGTATCTTCAGATATAGATGTTACAATCGATCGAGAATATTAGTAGTTATGTGCAATGCAAATGACTAAATGTTTGGAGTGTTTACTTTCACTTTAACACACTGTCTTGCCAAAACTATTTTTTCCAGAGGGTATAGGGGGTGTACAAAATAGGAGTGGAAATTCCGGAGGGGTGGGGGGGTTATTTTAGTGGTCCAAAAATGGAAATTCCAGGGAGGATGGGGGGTCTTACGTAAAATTCCCTCCATGGTGGGGGTATGGATATTTTCTGGAACTACACATTGCTGTGTTTTGCATTGCTACATGTTGTTTCCCTTGTCATTTGCTTGCAGCTCAATTGAAAACTGCAAACATTTATGTAAATTTAATTAAATGTGACTTCCCAAAAATTGCAAGAATTTATACCCAGCAAGAAACACTAGTGTTTTACAATAAAATTGTAACATGTAGTTCCCGCAAAATACAAAAAATTGTTGATTGACAAAAATAAACTCCCACAAAAATTTACTGCCACACAGTACATTGTATCATTGACTTTTTGTTGGAAATTGTGCTGTGATTAGGGTAGGAAATGATGGGGAGAAAAGCTTTGCTTCCTTTTGTAGATTTTTGAATGCAATCGCATGAAGTTTAGCGAGATTCCTCAGCGTCTGAGTGCATTGTTGCTACCACCTGATCCTATTGTAATACATCACCTTATAAGGTAAGAGCAATAAGCTTGGTGAGGGGGAGACAGGAAATATCAGCTCAAGGTGATGATATGGACAATGTGCAGTGAAGTCCATCAAAAAGTTTTATTTAAAAATGGTGATACATGTGTATAATATTATTTTCTCTGTGGACTGACCTAACTCGGTCAATAATGTTTTATCATTCCCATTTTATTGGAAAGTTTTGAATTTATGTGTCATAACCTTTCAAGCAAATATTTTACAGCTTGAACAGATTTACCAACAGGCTTATGGTAATGAGACAAAATATCAGGACCACATTAGTGAGGAGGCCATACTGTGAATTTGTACTTGTAATGAAAAATGTTGTTAATTAGTAAGTGAATGAATTAGATAAATCATTGTTTGGCGATATTTGACTTGCAAAGTAATGACTGCACCATGACTTCCTTTACAATGTCTTAAGATGTTGAAACCTTTTGTCAGCATGGTTCAGTTAAAGCTGGTTTATTTTGAGTTGTGTGTACTGCATATTATTTGTGTTTCTTTATAGCAAGGATACGCCTGAGAACAAGAGAACAACATGCTATGATATTGAAGTAGAAGTTGTAAGTTGCTAGTTTCACACAAGTACTATACACATTTATTGTAGGGGAATTGAAGTCAAACATGAACAGTGCATGTTTTCTGCTGTATTCAGTGTATTGTTTTGTTTTACACTGTGTTAGGATGACACTCTGAAGGCCCAGATGCAGTCTTTCCTTCTTTCCACTGCCAGCCAAAATGAGATTTCTGCTTATGACAGTAAGGTAATAGTGTTAGTAGACAAGGAAAATTCTCTCCTATTCGCACTGAGTTCCTCCTGATTTATTCTATCCCCCAGCTACTCTACCCCTTTCCCCAAATCCCCATTAAGCGTGAATATTAATTAAAAGCAAGTTTTATTTTTTTTCTTTTTATCTTGTACTCACCGGGATTTGAACCACCAACCTCTGGATTTGCTTCTCACTGTCATTACCAATTGACCATGAAAGCAATGGATGCAAGAGCTCTCATACTTGTTTTAATTATCATCAAGCCCCTCTCATATAAATTTTAATTTATTCAAAAATACATATAAATTTTAATTTATTCATACATAAACTTTGTCTTATTACTAAGAAGCTAACCAATTCCAAATAAGTGGTTAGACCTAATCACTAACCTAAGAGCTCAACCCAAACTACTAAGTCATATGCAAAGTTCCCAGCCTAATATCAAAGCTAACCATTCTAAATAAGTGCTTAGGCCTAATCACTAACTTGAGTGCTTAACCCAAATTACTAAGACACATGCTCACATTCTGCTCAAAATTGAAAATTAAACTGGTTTCAAAATTTCAACCCAGTTTAAAAAATATGAACCAGTTTGAAAAATTTAAACTGGTTTAACAAAAATTAAACCAAAAATAAAATCAAACCACAACATATAGAATATTTAAATTATTACTCAGTTGCAAGCAGATAGCAATAAACAAATTGCTCGTTGCTGGCTGTTATAAAAATGTCAAGAATGTACTCTGAACTTTACTGATGGCAATTAAAGACGAAGTGGTTCATAATAATTGCTGACTTTGTTTAACGGGGATAGCAATTAACAGTATTACAACCGAGATGCTTGTGGTACTCAGATTCCTTAGAATTTCAAAATGTTGCTTTTATGGAGAGATGAAACTGGAATTTACCCAAGTAAACCCAAGAAACAGAGCAGTAACAAATAAACCCACAGAAGTTTCAAGGAGGGCTTCATTCAGAGAGACCTAGCTGCTGTCGTGACTTACCGAAAATGGTTGACTTTCCACTGTGACAGACTCGCATCCTCATTAGAGCTTTTGCCATGTCACAGTATTACAATCGTATCTCTTTATTGCAGATATACGAAACAGTGGAGACCATCAATCAGCTGAAGATCAATCGGGAATTTTTCCTTGGGTTTGCAAGAGATCCTCCGGTAACAAAGCTAATGTAACAATCAAGACTGATCTTCTATGACATACAATGTACCTGGGTCGAAGGAACCCAACAATAATGCTTTGATTTTGTAGAACAGTACTGGACAAAAGCAAGGAACTCGCGAGGAGATGAATGATTAACGATGGCTTGGATGGAAATGGATTGCAATATGTAGTTGTGCAAAGTAGGTAACAGTACATGTAAGTTGTGGTATGCTGAGAATTTAATTTTTCCTGTTTCCTAGGAATTTATAAACCAGTGGATACAATCACAGAGCCAGGATCTCAAGGTAGATTCAATATATCCGGTTTAGACCTGAACACAGGCTTGAGTGCGACTGTTGAGTCTGATAACCCCGCTGTGCTCTTTCTTGTGTTAAGGTCATGACAGATGTGGTGGGTAACCCAGAGGAAGAGCGGCGAGCAGATTTCTTTCATCTTCCTTGGTCGCAAGAAGCTGTTTGTCGCTACTTTTACGGCAAGGTAACACTCTGAAAGTTCTGTCTGTAAATGATGAAATGATAATTCAGTAGGCAACTGTTGAGCACGAAGTGAATTTCGACCTTGTTTGCCTCAACAGCTCAGTTGGACCATTTGGAAGCATTTGCATGAACGCAACAGCTTTTTTTTGCTCTTGGGATCTCAGAATAAGTGCGTCTTGACTGCGGTTTGGTTTTTCTCATTTCAGGTTCAACAGAAACGAGCTGAACTTGAGCAAGCTCTGGGTATCAGAGGAACTTAACTGAGATGTTCACGTGACAGTCACATGATCACAGTCAAATGGTTTAGTATGAGCACGGTGCGATCACGTGTGTTGGCTTTTTTATGGTACAACCACGAAAAACTTGCCACGACCCCAGGGCACGACCCTCTTTGGCAACGCGAGGAGAACTTCAGCTTTTTTGCAGAACATTCAACTGGAAGGCTCAACTCATTATGATCTGTTTTATTGTTGTCTTGCTGTTATCCATTGCATCGGCTTTCCGCGCTGAGTAGTTCTGCTGCAGAATAGCATTTGTACTTGAGCATTTAAACCTTGTATATTAAAATGTCTGCTTTACTCAATTGTTTTTGTTCTCACGGTTCATAGTTGCTAACTTCTTTTAAAATGTATCTTGTGATCGTTTAGTCTACCAATTAGCCATTCAGGTACCCTGTTCCACGGGTTTTTTTCTCCGCATGAGATGAGAGAACCAGCCGCTTATCTCATGCGGCTGGTTCTCTCATGCCGCATGAGATGAGCGGCTGGTTCTCTCATCATGCGGAGAAAAATCAAGAAAAACCTCTGGGACCAGCGTACTATTCAGGGGGCAAATAAGTGAAAACATACTTTGCATAGTTCATCATCAGAGAGGTCAACTTTGATATGCCTTATCTATATATGAACAAAACAAATGTTGGGAAAAGTCAAATGCCCCGAGCGGGATTCGAACCCACGACACCCCGATCTCATGAAAGGTGCTCTAACCACTGAGCTCCCGAGGCAACCACAGTGGAGTGTGTCGAATATTAGCTACAAAGGAACATCGGTAAGGTAAAGTCTGCTTACGAGCCAAGTGGCTCATTAGGCCGGAGCTTATCCCGGTTTCCTTAGCATGAAGCGACTGAGAGTATTTCTACTCCCCCCTGGATGGTATGCTAGTCCATCGCAGGGTTACCCCCCAGCATTAATTTCGCCGGTACCCATGTATACACTTGGGTGGAGAGAGGCACTGCGAGAGTAAAGTGTCTTGCCCAAGAACACAACACAATGTCCCCGGCCAGGGCTCGAACCCGGACTGCTCGATCCGGAGACAAGCACACTAACCATGAGGCCACCGCGCCTCTCACACAAAGGAACATCGATTACCCGACATTTGCTCCCAGGCCTCTCGGACTGGGAATTACTTCTGTTGATCGTCGAGACAATGCTCATCGGACCAGATGTTGTTTTGACCATACATATTGTAAGTAACGCGGCATATTTTAAACAAATTCTGATATGTCTATATCTACTTTGGATAATTCTGAAGGATACCTATTGGGTGGTGAGGTGGGGATTATGTCTCCTAGAACTGAGTTAGCCAGCGGTTTTATTGCAGAAGTTGCTATGCGACATATACTGCTTACGTCAGTCTGAAAAAAACGCAGTAGCCACTTTTCCTCGATCCAAAGCCCCTCCAGATAAGAGAGACGCACGGCTCTGGGGACGAGAGTTTTTAGCTCTGTGAGCTGATCAAATACTTTGTTGTCGTGTTACACGTGCCTAGTTACCTGCTTGGACGTTGCTAGTTATTGCTTGTGTTTGGTTTCTGTTGATGACCATCAAGGCGAAGTTGTGCTTTTCTCGACGAGCTTGGTTTTATCAAGAACGCAAAATTTGCAGGCCCTGCCTTCTGAAAATTCGTACTATTTGGCACACTAATCTTTAACTTACAGAACAATCAGAAAGCGAAGCTAGTGTGAAGCCGCGCAAGCCACAGGCCAGCCAAATCACTTGATCTAAAGCGGACATTTTTTTAATCCGTGTGGTAAAACAAGGCAAATATCTTTACATGGGGTTTTCTTTTCGCTTTCTGCCGCCAGTTTGCTTCTTAATGTGTTCATATTACGAGAGAGGTTTGGTAGAACCAAAGACTTTATCCTAGAGAATATTTACAACTGCTCGCGCGCTGTCTGAACATCACTCAACACTGGACGTAACACAGATCAAAACGGAATTAAGAGAGAGAAGGGTGGGAGCTGGACAATGGTTCAAAGATATAAAGTTTATCTTCGAGCCTGGGGAATGTAGGCGCAACCAGCGAGTAGCTCACCGATTCTGCCTCAAGAATTTGGCATATTTTCAAAGCAATGTTAAATTTCATACCTTTTTGATTGTGCAGTTTTTGTATGTAACAGTCGCTATCAAAATATCAATTAATAAAATCATTATTATCGATGTTGAAGCCCGGAACAATATTGTTATGCTCGATTGACCCTTGCCAGATAGTAGGAAAACTCCAGGACTGCTGCATGGTACCGCAAAGCAATAGCAAAACAGATATTTGAGGTTTTGTGAATGCAGTTGAATTTTCTCCATTAATGGTGTTACTTCTGTTTACAGATATACCTCGTAAAAGGTAAACCTCTGTGATTTTTCTACCCGTGAAAGAAACACTGAATATAATGTCAGTCTTGGTCTTCGTTTAGAGGAGACGGAATCTGTGCGGCTTTTCCAAGAAAACGTATCGACGGCTGTTTGTTTCGCAGTTTCTTCTAATACAGAGCGTTTTAAATTTGAAATATACCTTTCTGGCAAAGATTTTTTTACTTTAGTGTTTAAACAAACATCAAACAAGATCTTTGCGTTACGTTAGAAGCTTTTGTATTAGAACTAACTGGCCACAAGCAAGGGAACAGTGGTCATCAGAATTTTGGGCAGTTTCGCAAAGACGCTCAGTTAAAATAACAAAAGAGCTATCGGGGGACGAAGTTCTGTAACATCAACACCATAAACTTGGCCTTAACTAAACGTAAACTAAACAAACTTACTTCTTGTATGTTGTCCTTAACCCTCCACCCTCACCCCCAGGTAATAAAATGTCTTCACAAAAAACAATGTTTACCAATAAAGCGTCAAAGCGCTTTATGGGGTTGAAATGTTTACAAGAAAATTATGGGTTAAACCGCTTCATTTGCAGTTTAAGTACATACAACTCTATCACTTCAGATAGTTTTGCCTCGCATCTTTTGTGTCGGAGTAAAATTTTCGAAAAGAAGGCGTAATAGTTGAAGTGAAAATTTCGACAACCGGTGATTTTTGCCGGCGAAATGAAGCGTTACACGCGAGAAGAAAGAAGCACT
Organism: Catalaphyllia jardinei; assembly: GCA_022496165.2. NCBI lineage: Eukaryota > Metazoa > Cnidaria > Anthozoa > Scleractinia > Caryophylliidae > Catalaphyllia > Catalaphyllia jardinei. The sequence goes on from CM042752.1 coordinate 454,718, forward strand.
TGTTGTGTCGTTTATTCAAGATAATGGTGCCAGTTATTTAACACCTGCTCCACTCCTGGGAAAGCATAGTAACAAACCGACCGAGAACAAAGCACTGTGTTTCGTTTCAACGATTCGCTGGTTTTGTAACTTCTAAATAATTAACTTTCACAGGTATCTTGCAAGATAATTTTTCGTCTTTGAGGATCACCCAAATCAGACATGATTCAATCCACGACTGTAGGGCCAAATATCGCGCATTGTCCTCGGAAAACTTGTCGATATTTTGTTCCTATTTTTAGTTAGTGTTGTTCTAATACAGGGTCAACATTTTTCGCGCAACTTCCCGCGTTCTTTAGCGCATGCGCTAAGGCTATAGCTGCGTTAAATTCCTCACTGAAGAACAAAAGAGTAAAGAACAAAAGGAAATGTGGACCGTGCTATTACACGTCCGATTTGGTGTTTTATTAATGACTGTCAGGATATAAATTCAAAAGCAACCTTATTCAAGCACATTTCAAAGATCGCTTACCTGGGATCCAGAGGTAGGAGTTACAAATCTGTTTTGAAATTTCCACAATCATTTATTGCCTTATTTTATATAGTTAACTTAATTGGAAATAGACTTCGGTTTTCGGGAAGGTAAATCTTTATGAAAGCTAGAAATGTTTTAATAATACCCACTTCAAATGTTGTATATATATTTTTAGCTGAAGATTTTGGTCAAGGGCTATTTTGTTTCGACGAAGCAAATCGTAGGTTAATTTCTCAAGGCTGTATCATAAGTTGCAGCAGATAGGAGAAATAAAAAACGTTTTCTTTACCTTGTGGTTTTGTTTTACAGATGGCGTCTAAGCTTATCTTAGGATGTCTAGCACTCATGGTAGTGTCTACCTACGCAAGATCAAGTAAGTTTTGAATCTTTTTTGTTTGATTCTAAGCGTTATCGTAATAAAGTTAACTCGGTTAACCATGTTACACTCACGGACTGGACATTGTTTTCATATAGTTAACCTTTAGACAGTTGTGATTCTCCAATAGTCTAAAACCTGTAAGTTTCGAAATTTAAGCGTTATTAAACATCGACACAGCTACGAAATGAAGCTATAAATTAAAGAAAAAGTTAACGATCAGAGATCAGAGGTTCCAAAAGTCGCTTTCTCTCTGAACTGACAAAAGGCCTGGGAATGAATAATTAATTCACAGTGAAATACGAAACAAACTGCTTTCGATCATTCGATTTTACAGTGTTTGTTTTATAGTGGTTATCAGAGCGCAAAGCCAGGAATGTGTCGTTGTAATAATACGATTAAATCATAGACTAAAAACTATCTCGAAACTTTAAAATTATACTTCGCTGTACTACAGCGCCTACCGAAACTGCAAAAGTAGATAAAAAGGGTTACGGGGTCTTTCTACAAGAACTGAGAGGAAATAAGATATTGATGTCTTGTGCGTCTCTCAAAGTATTTTTTTCTTGAAAAGAAAAATCAACTGTAATTGGCAAAAAAATTTTGAACGGCAGGTTCCCGTAAAAACCTGCAAGTAAGTCAAGCGAAAAGTGAAAACATGTGTTGACAATTTATAATTCATCTTTTTAAAGCTGGTGCTTTTTTAACAATCAAACTTTCTTTCGAAGTTAAATTAAAACCAGCGGCGATTGCTTGGAATTGGTGGAGCAAATTTGACTACTTTTTATCAAAAATCCCAGCTCAAAATGCCGGAATATTGCTAGTTTTGCGATTTTAAGAAACTGTTAACTGGTTGCAGTCTTAGTGAGAACAATCATAACAGCTCTCGACTCGGTTTGTCAAAGAGTCACCAACATGCAGCTAAATTCTCCGAACCATATCAAAAGATCATGAGAGGACCGTTGACGAGAATTAATGAACCATCAGCCAGGCCAGTATGGCCATGATGTACTGCTGAATTCCTAATACCAAAATAAAAAATGTACAGCTATCTAGAAGAGAATTCCTACGTTGATCTAGCGACTAGAAGCGCTAGACGTAAGCAAATGTTAGATTAGGTAGCTGAGCCGATCAATATAAATATCGTTTTGTTTTGTTCGTCTCATTTCTTTTTTGTCAATGTATTAACTAATTTGATCCGTTCTTTTATTACAGCATACAAAAGAAGCGCTAATCCGTGTCCCCCGGGATGTCCCGGTAGTTGTGCGCCCGCGTGTGCGGTGTCCTGTTGTCTTCCTCCGCCACCCGCTCCACCACCGCCCCCACCCCCACCACCACCACCACCAGAGCCTGCCAAGCCCGGACCACCCGGACCTTCAGGAAGAATGGGACCACCCGGACCTGTCGGACCTATCGGACCAATGGGAGAAGCCGGACCTCCCGGACCTCCTGGACCTCAAGGACCTCCAGGACCCCCAGGAGAACCCGCTCCACCACCACCACCACCCCCACCGTGCCCACCTGTCTGCGCCCACACATGCGTCTCGTCCTGCCCGACCCAGTGCTGCTCCGGCAGAAAATAAGCGACCACGTGATGATGCGTTAACATTAGCACGAGATTTAGAAATTCTTCCAACTTTAGCGTTCGTAAAGTACTTTTTCAGTGGATTTTTTTTGTTGTATTGCTTTGTACAAATGAGATAGAAGGCAGGGAAGAGCGAATTGCCGAAGGTTCATTCGTAGGTGTGAGCAAGAGAGAGAAATATTCAAATAAAAAAATATTTACTTTGTTTGATTAAAGATGTGTCTATTGTTATTGAAAATGGATGATGTCAAAGCCCCCTCTGTCCTGGAGCGATGGTCTTTATATTCATTTTACAGCTCCCTATATATCCTCCAAGAATTGAAAAACTCCCAGTTGTAAAAGGTACCCATATTTGTCTTTTTGTTTTACACCCTTCTCGTCAAATAACAAACTGACCGCCCTACGGCCGTTTGTGATTAATTAGAAAACAATGCTAACACGGCTACCCCTTCACTTGTCAGGGCGACCAAGTTGATAGCCGCGCACTCGATTGGTTCAGTTAATAATCGAACCTCAGCTGGCTCAGAGTAAATCCCTAGCTATATTGAATTATTGTAGTTAGAACTTGACTAATTTGTCGTCCAATTAACTACTGCAGCACTTGTACAGGGGCGCTATCACGGGCCTGGCCTTAAAATGTCAATTGATGGAAACCCAGTCTAGTTTAGTTAAAAATTACTATATATATAAAGAGTACTGTAGCTATCAAATCAAGCATGCTCAAGGACGGTGATGTCAGATGGGGAAAGGCGACTAAAATTCATCATAAAAAGCGCTGAAAACTACTATACTTTTAACCCGCCGGCGATTTGAAAAACTTTTATCTTGGAGCTGTAAGAGCATTTCATGAGCAAGTGAAGGTATTGAGTCATAATAATAACATAGTTTTAACTGACCAAAAATGCAATAAAATCCCCGTGATGGCGTCCCTTAAACCCGCATGCATTTTGAGCGAGACACGAAAAAGTGAAGCAAACGTGAAAATGTTCTATTGAGGCCTCTGAATGATATTTACAAACAATGTTTGTAGCATTTTAATTCAAATCTGGATTATAATTTAATGTTAGTAGCCTTCTAATGTTATAGCAGTAGCAATATTCTTTCCGTTTTCTAAATATGTTACCTTTTAGTTCTACAGTAAGCTCGTCATTTTAAAACACGAAATAATATTCAATTATCATAACCAGAAATTCTTTGTTAAGTCAGTAATACAAGGCGCGCACTTAAGTTCAACTAGAACTGACCACCATTTCATTATAAAGGAGTATATCTTAACTGATCTCTGTTATGTTCCCCGTCTTCTTACATTGACCTGTGTTTTTATGTCGGATCGCAATATTTAGTCGATAAATGTAAGCAATTGAGGGCTACAGCTTGCGATTCGAAAACGGCTCCTCTTAAGAAGCCACATATTCTTATTTTCGGACTTTAATTTGTCTAATTTGTACCTCAAAGAAAAAGAATAAAGGAAAAAATTATGCACGCCTAATGACATTCAAACCGAAAGTTTCAGTACTACACTGCCCTTATACTTTGCTAGTAATTCCTGGAGGTTAAATTGGCGCATTTTGAGCGAGGGACTGTTATTTGTCTTAAAATGTTCTTGTGATATCCGGCTGTAAGCTCTCAATTAGCTTCATCACAAAGGTGGAGTTTCAGCGTTACTTTGATGAGCGTTAAATTGGTGGACTTTCTTCTTATTTGTGGCTTTGCTCAGCTCAGTGCTGTTCGTTAAACTAAAATTAGAAATCTGCCATCAAAGGCATTCCGTGAGGAATCCATGGCAATAAATCTCGGAGAAATTGGCTCATTCCGAATAAATAAACCACAACCGCGAACTGATAAACAGCGGCTTCTCTTTTATCTTGTGGTTGATTAGCAGTTGTCAATCAAACAGGACCAGGTGCAAGGAAAAATAAAATTGAAGCTAAAAGCAGGCTGACGAGACCTGGATCCGAAACTCGTTCCACCCCGTCATTATGGCTGCTCCGGTTAGTCCCAGATATGGCTTCTTGCGCGATGTGATTTGAAAAGTTTAATAATCTTGGGTAGTAACTGTTCCAAAAGGCCATTCTTTGTGGCTCAAAATTAGCCTCGATTTCAGGTCTGCCTTGAATACGTAAATATAGCCTTGTTGTCCTGTTAAACTCGCCCCAGGTCACTCCCTGCACGGCCTGGGGTGTCGGATTCCCGTATTTAGCAAAATTTGCATATAGTGACATTATTAAATTACTTACATTTTGATCTTCTTCTGTGAATGTCAGCGGTGTAATGTTCAGAAATGGCGCGCCAAATTCATACGGTGTATTATCACCGTGTTTCACACCCATCCAAGCATCTTCCGTATTCGCTTTAGACCTGTGACTAAACTCATACATGTAGGTCGGAGCTCTGGCGCTGTGAATTCCCAACACCTCCACTGTGGGGGCGGCAACGAAATAGTCCGACTGAATGTTGACAATTTTTTCACGGAGGGTGGGGGAGTCAGAAGTTTTACTCCACGGTGTGTACTGGAACTCGACTGCGTCCTCAATGAGGACAGCGGTTTTTTCATTGTCGTGAAATGTTTGATTCTTGACAAATGATTTGATATAATCTCTAAAAACAGAGGACGTTATTTCTCTGGGAGGGCGGTATACCTCGGGAGTATTATGTGCACCTTCATCGCTATTAAAACCACCTATTAGCGGAACACGGTAAAACTTGCCCGATCTGCGGAGACTTTCAGGTGTGTCATATAGGAAGTAGTTATCAATAACAGGTCCTGTAGACTTCCACTCATAATTTAGAACAATACTCTGCGCGTCTTTTTTGCAGAGACATTTAATCATGTCGTGACTGTTTTCAGAATTGCAACCAAGTTCCTTGGCAGTAGTTTTTGTTTTCAAAGCAGCTTCTTCAACTGACTGGAAAGCAAACGGCGATAACTCTACACCGCTCTCAGCTATAGCTTGATGGAAGAGCCCTTCAGAAAGAGGGGACAGCAAGTGTAGTCCGACGCTGCTCCCACCAGAGCTCACCCCTAATATGGTAACTTTGTTCGGATCTCCTCCGAAAGCCTTGATATTTTCTTGTATCCATTTAAGAGCTTGCACTTGATCTAATAATCCCCAGTTCCCGGGCGCTGCTGAATCGCCAGTCGTCAGAAAACCAAACGGACCAAGCCGGTATTGAATTGTTACCAAGACAACACCCCAGCGAGGCAGTACTTCACCAGGAGTGGTATGGCGGGCGGTTGTGCCGTACACGTAACTGCCTCCGTGAATAAATATAATTACTGGATACAGTTCACTCGTATTTGTTGCGTTGTTTCCTGGGGCAAAAATATTCAAATACAGGCAGTCTTCGCTCGAGTCCTTTTCCCAAGTAAATCCGGGCCAGACAAGGCGTATCGAGCCCTCAAAGTAAAGATTTTGGGGTTGTTGGCAAACGTTTCTGAAAAAAGTTGCGTTGTATACATGGGGTTTCCATGCAGCTGGAGGTTCTGGAGGTCGAAATCGAAGGCGATTAACAGGCGGTGAGGCAAAGGGAATACCAAGGAACGTGTTGACGGATCTTATATCGCCGCTTAATTGTTCAGAAAAGTGCTGCGTTCTTCCGAGAATCTTGCCATACTTGGTCTCAACAAGAAATGTATCAGAAGAGATTGTAATGTCCAGAAGGACACACTGGACCACAACAAGGGCCACAATCGACAACCTTTTCACTTGCATAATCCCAACCATCCGAAAAACACCTCCAATTACTCTCTGGAAAGCATTGATATCACTGATATGTAACGGCAACGCCAAGATTTCGATCCACTGAGAAATGCAACGCGATCACCAAAACACCTTTTATGGCTGCAACGTCCGCCACGAACAAATTTTTAGTTCTATTTAAATGTTACGTCTCAGGGCGACTTTGCGTGTAACCACAAGCGAATATAATTTCATCCTCAAGAGCTCGGATATAACTTTCTGTCATGAGTCATTACCGTGACAGCCACTGGTGTGGCGAGCCCTTAGGCAACACTTTTCAGCTTTTTGTGATTTTCGGCGTTCTCCAGGTGATAACATCTTTATGGTTTCCCGCGAAAACGTCAGCTGATTGACTACCATCAGAAACAATATTTACTTTCAAAAGATGGACAACAACGAGAAGGAAATTGACTATGTGATCAGTGCGCTTGCAAGAAAATGATTTCGCATAACTCTTATAATTTGAATAATTATTTGAAAAATGCACTAAACGACTAAGACAAAGAAGTGATTGTCTTTAACCCTTCCGTTTTTTAGAAAAAAAAATCCAACTCACGAAATTGTACACCCTTGGTATTTAGATGACCTTTTCAGATTTAATCGTTAAGATGAAAAACGGATGTTTGTATCAAAAAAAGTCTAAATCTCGACACTGCGGGAGATTGGACTTTTATCGTAGTTTTAGTTTCTGTAGGCTACCAACTCGCTTTAAGGAATGTATAATTGTATTAAATGCTTCAAAAACCATAACAAAAGTTTCTAGCCAATAAATCGATGTCAAAATTTGACAAAGATATATTGCCTGGGAAATCTCAAAAACGTCTATCCTAAATGAACTGATGAATGTTTTGCGTGTAGCATTTGCTCTGCCACCGGCCGTACGTGCGAGTGTCATTGCAGTTGGTTGTTTGTTCTTTAATTGAGTTAAGACTTGCGGTGCCCAACAAATTAAAATACAATCAAAAACAGTGTAAAAAGCAAGCCCCTTTCAGCAACCACACTCTCTGATCCCATGGCAGATATAAGAGGTGTTGGAAGATGTAAAACTAAACGACATCTGCAAAAATAAAAGTCGACCTATGACACACTGATTTCGACTATTATCTGCCATAAGCTGAAGTGTTCACACCACGAAATGATTCAAATTACTCAAAACACCAGAGCTCCACTGGTTCTTGGCTAAAAAATTCCTTTTTTTTTTCATTAATAAACTGAAAGCAGTGCTTTAGACTATGAACTAAGTTTTGAGCTAGAATATTTGCGGAGAATTTGAGCAACTTTAACTTCTCAACAACGGAAGTTAATGAGCTCAAAAGAAATTAATGATCCAAAAAAAGTATTACAGTTTTAATCCGAGTTATGACCCTGAATTATTTAGATTTCTGTGGTCAGGTTTAGGTTTCAGGTTCAGATCAATTTCTCATAAAACCTCTCCAATCTTTAAGGAGGCAGTGATAAAAAGATACACAGCGAGTGGTTACTTATTTGTTTATTACTAGACGTTGTTCTCATCGATGCATTCGCTTGGTAAGGATCTTGATCTGATGGAATTTTTAGTTCATAGTTGTCGCCAATGACAGCAAAGTGCTATCATGCACACGTAAGGCCCTTTTCTGGACATGTCAAAAAAACTTCTAAGCTTTGGAAAAGCGTAATGGAATGGCTACAAAATATGAATATTATACCAGAACAATTTCACGCTACTGAATACTACTGCTCTCGGACTAAAGCCTGACACCTCGAAATATGCCCTCCAAATTAACTTCTGTTTACTGCTAGCACGATATCACATCTGGCTTGCCAAAACAAACGAACTTTTACCCCACTTTGAGCATTATCTGCTTCTTCTGAAATCAAGATACGAGCTGGAGACAAAAGGTGGTGATAGGAAAAAATGGGAACCTCTTGCAGTGTATATTAAGCTTTAAAAACTTCTGTAATTCAACCGGCTATCTGTATGATCCTATTCTCGCAAGAGGTAATTGACGCTTTCTTTTCTAACCTGAAGTAAGACCCTCTTTAAGGCTTAAATCAGCGCCGATAGATGGTAAATATTGTAGCTTGGCCTGTACTAGTACCAGCTTTGTATTGCTCCGCTTTATTTTATTTTTCTTATTTGTGCTTTCTATTTTTATCTAGTTTGCTTTTTTCATGTACCCGTATGTCCTTTTGTAACTTCATTTTGTATTCCACTTTTCATTTTCTTTTCGCTAATGTTATTCCACAACAAATGTATTGTTTAAAACACAGCACGGTAAAACAGTAATGTACTTGTAATGTAGTGTATTATTCTGTACTGTAGCTCTGTATTACTGAACGTTTTTAGCCAATAATAATAATAATAATATTAATAATAATAATAAAAAGATATAAAAGGATACAGATTTCGTATTTCATATAAAAATAGAAAGTTAATATTGTGTTTATCAACGGAAGGCCGAGTATCTCGGCACGGTAGACAAAGAAAGCCCCCCCTCAGATGTTATGTTCAAACAAAATGCGATTAGTCCAAATCAAGAGAAGATTGAGGTAAGTACCTTGATCTTCTCTTGTCCAAATCAAAAGAACGTCTGCTCAACAACAAAAACAGATGAAAAATCAAATATCATGATATGATCTCAGGCCCTCTCTATTTTGCCTCTCTCCTTTCTCTCTCCTATTCGTTACGAGGCAAAGGAGAGAGGATCTGGGATAGAGGTTCGAAGGATGGAATCGTGACGTATGCAGAGTTAGGAATTCAACATTTATTTCGTCCAACTTTTAATTGCAGATCAGTTGCGAAATTTCTCTTCTCCGAAACAAAATAACGGTCATAAAAATCTTCAACAATTCACATTTATCCGACAGTTTATAAGTTAAGAGGAAGGCAGGTTGGTTCCATGCTTTCGCTTCCATCCGGATCGAGACACGACACTCTCACGAGCCTATCTCAGCACGCTAACCAGCGAATTAGGAGGTCGGGTGGGGCCATGGGTCGGTGGGCTAGCATCTCATCCAAATCAAAATAAGGAAGTGCACGTAAGAGTAGCTGGATACAAAATAGATTCCAGTGTGCCAAGGGACCGCAAGCGAAATGCTGCAGGTATAAATAAGATCTATAAACGTTTTGATCAGCTAAAATGACAATTTATAACTGTTTGATAAGCAAGCAACCGGAACGATGATCCTGTTGCCGTATACTGTTGGATCGGTAGTGATCTAATCCCGTCCACAAGAATCCGTTTTCAAACGAAAACGGAGCGTTTGGCTCCGGATACGGCTATCGTCCACACTACAACGTCGAAACGGAGCCATTCGAAAACGCTCTCCAGAGTGGAGCGATTTGAAAACGATGCTTTTTGAAAACGCTGTTTTCTAGTGTGGACGGAGAAAACGATGCTATCCGAAAACGGTGACGTCATCAAAATAGACAAGACCGGGCACCAGACCACTCGACCGTCGGTTTCCAAAATGGCGGACAGACGCTACCATACGCACTGAGGGTATAAAAGCGTTTTCAAAACAGATACACCGTTGTAATGTGCACGGGCGAAAACAATACGAAAACTATAAGTGTGGACGCAAATCTTTTTGAAAACGGATTAGGGTGAACGGGGCCTAAATCGGTCTCTCCCGATCCTGTGTGTTTTAAATTACAGCGGTTACATTGAATCATGTAGATGAGGTTTTTAATATCACAGGTCAGGTTAGATTTAATAGGGCGCGTTTCACCAGTGGAAAAGAAGGTAAATGTAGTGAGTCATTGAGAAATGTAGGGACAAGTAGCACAGTTTTTACCGCAACGGAAGGAACCAGAAAAATATTGGGGATGGCAGAATTAGAGGAGAGTTAAGCTGTGACTAGTAAGTCACGAAGGTTGGGGAAACGCCTGAAGGCTGAAAAACTTTTTTGCAGTGGTTAGAAGACAGCAACAGATTGTAATGTTTTTAGATGATGTTAGATATGCGATCGATCGATCGCGAGGAATTGACGGATTAAATGTATTTATAAATGGTATATGTTTCGGCTTGTTGACGTCTTTGGTTTGTAAAGTGAGTCTGCGGGGGATGTCGGCCGCGCGAGTCGTATTTGTTTGGTGATGAAGTTACGGTTGTAACCTCATTTAAGGAGAAAAGTAGTAGGTTGAGCAGCGCGAGTATTGAACGTAGCGTCGGTAGAACAGATACGTCGTAAGCAGATTGCTAGACTGAAGTATGTAAGGGATGGCAAGATGAATAGAGTAGATGTTGGTGTTTGTCTGTAGGTTTTGTGTACTGAGAGGTCTGTAGATATACTACTGTCGTTAGACACTAACTTCAAGTAAAGGTATGTTAGGTTAGAGTCAGAATAACAATGAAGCTAGGCTGATAGCTACATAAAAACTTAACAAAGTCCAAACTGAAAGCCAAGAATTGCAATCGTGGACAACTTTTTCGACCGGGTTGGGTCTCATCAGCATCGTGTAGCCGCAAAAAATAGATCGACTAGCTCAGTCGAACGCCAGTTGGTTACTAAGTGGACAATGTCCCTAAGTGGACATTGTAATAACCTAAGACGAAAATGAACTCAAAACCAAATATTTGAGAATTGGTCAAAGTCACATGCAAAACGTGACTGTGAACTCAATGGGCCGGGGCGACACGCAGTTTCAGTGCCTCCTAGTCTTAAAATAATCTTTTTAGCCTTAAATGGTCCACAATGGGCTTTTAGGGTATTGACCCGAAACCAATTTGACAGGAGATAATATGTGGTTTACCTCTTAGAGGTAAAATAAACATTTCAAGCCACACCCATAAAAAAGGATCAACTACGGTACTTCTTAGGTGTTCTTTTCAGAGTTTCCGTCAAGCACCCTGTATTTTTTATATGGGAGTATCCACCAGGGGGATTTCTATCCGGTATACCATGGGCGCTTACCATTTGTCAGAATAAACCGGTTGGGACGAACGTTGAATAATGGTAAGGGTTTTTCCAAAATCAGCAAACCAACCAAACGAAATGGCGCTTACCATTTGCAGTTCGATTTTCCTTAATTGTTTTCGGCTGATGAGAGACTGGAAACTGGAAAGTTTAGCAAATGTTAAGGAAATTTTCGCCTTTCCTTTCCGAACAGAAAAAGAGGACTACCTCTGGAGGTAGTCTACAATTTCCGAGCGGATATTCCAGAAAATGGCTATTCCATTTGACTTTCAACCAAAATTTCAGGATTTTTTTGCTCAAGGGTAAGCACCCCATGTCCGTGTGATTGCAAAACCCGGAATAACATGTCGATATGTCGCCACATCGCCATTTCGGTATACGATATGAGCTGGGTCCAATGCATCCTCACCTCTGAAGACTAGAACAAAAATGGTCAGTTCAATAAAAATACGCCGCACTGATTGGTTTAAAATTGTGTTCTACTTACAATTAGATTATGAGCTCGAGATTTTCATTCAACAATTAGATTATTCGCTCTCGATTTCTATCGCGTGTTAGAAAACAGTCCTAAGGAAGCACGCGCGCTGATTGGTTAAAAAGCCTGTTTGTATAACTCAATGGAGACACAGAACTAAGTGCGCGCTGTTGACGTAGTGATGGCGCGAGCAAAGAGAATTTCCATTTTGATAATCGAAGTTTACAAGTTGCTTTCCTTTTTCTCGTCCTGGTGTTTTCTAAAAGAAATAGAAAACATGCACTCCGTGTTTGTATCGAGTTTTACAAACACTCGTGAAAGTTTGGGAGAACTCGAAAAAGCTGTGGAAACACTCGCCTGCGGCTCGTGTTCCCACAGCATTTTGATGGTCAAAGTAAATTTTTTCGTATTTAGTACTTTTTTAGTATTTAGCATTTAGTTATTTTTTCGTTTGACCCTTCGGCTCGTGTTCCCACGGCATTTCTCGTTCTCCCAAACTTCCACTTGCGTGTCTATAACTTGACAGAAACAGGGGAACATGTTTCTATTTCTCAAGTAAAGAAACAAAATTAATGATCCCACTGAAATGACGTAATGTAACTAGGAATAACGTATCACAGTTTATGACTCATTTAATAATTTAGTTTTGAGTGGAACTGTGAGTCACGAAAATGAATTTCCTTTACGGTTGCTGTAAAAAATAACACTAACGAGCAAAGCAGACAACGACTAAATAGATTTTAGAGGACAAACGCGTATTGAGATCGAGCATCCGGCGCGGTTTCAGTCGGCGGTGTGGGCAAAAATGAAAAGCGGAACAGAGCGGAACAAGAAATCATGGATTCATCTTACGCATGCGTTCGAGTTCAGTGATGACGTGCACAGGGAGAGCAACAACCTCGCTCCCAGGGTCCTCTCTCTACTTTGGGAACGAGGTTGAGAGAGCAACCGCTCTAAAAAATACGTAGAGAGAGCAACGTCATCACTAACCAAAATAAAATTGCTAATCAACAGTTAATTATTTCTCTAAAACATTAATTAGTAAATGATGCCATTGAGCCAGTAGTTATTTAAGTGGATTTTCGAATGGTTTGTTGGAAATCTTTACATTTAGCAAACAATTATGCAGTAATTCATTATGCTATCAAATAATAAAATGGGCGAATCAGGCCGGCTAGCGCTTTCGTATGAATTTCAATGTTAAACTGAAATCGTTATTTATCTGATTCATGATTTGATGGATATGTACATTCATCGAAAATACAATAATAGTTATTTGCTAAATTATGGCTGACGTAAATTGTTAATTAGGGAGTTGAACTTACGTGAGATCGGTTAACGGTCGTCGATTCGTGTTGATTGTCAAGCGAGCTTGCTGCCAACATCAGCAACGGTGATGTATGTTTTACCTTATCATTATCCTCAGAATTCGTTTTACAACCAGTTCTGGTTTTTCTATGTATGTTAAGAGAAAAAATATCAACCGGATACGATAAAAGTCAAATATTTGTTTTTTTTTTCGATACGTCGTATCGCGTTTTGGATATAAAACCCTATTTTTGTTGTTAATTGCGTGTGCCAGTTATCTGGTTAATTAAAGCTACAGAGACGTGTTGATTATATGTTCATTAGTGGTAATTAACACAACTATGTTTAGCTGGATGGAAAAAATAACAAACAACAAACTTGGAGCAAATAAAGGGCTAAGCAAGGTTTATTTCTCAGTTATCTACTCAAGCTTGAAGAAGTAAGAAGATAAACGTTTGAGTTAAACTCGTCCTTCGTGCGTTTAATAAGAGATGGTCTCCAAGAAAGGACAAAACAGCATGCGGCCGTCAGTTTTCGAACCAAATTGGAAAACATCTGCTACAGGTAATCATGACAAACTGAGAGATTACCTCAGGTTTAAGATAACAAACCTTTTCTCAAGAATTGGCGAAGTGTCTGGAAAGAAAAGCATTTCATCCCACAACAAGACTACCTCGCTGACGGTCGAAGAACCGCTTCCAGATGATGAAAGACTGTCCTCAGAAGATGACATGCTGTCGCGGCAGATCAGCAAGATTCACACCACCGAGACTGACGAGGAAATACCAACAAAGACCGAAAGAGTGCCTTCAGAAACCCAGAGAGTGGAAAGTTCACCAGAATTAACTGAAGAAATTTCGCCAAATGCCGGCGACTTACGCAAAGAGGGCAAAACAGCATTAACACCACAGCAAAGTCCATCAACCGGAGGACGGAGGAAATATTCTTTCCTTTTGGACCACGGAGTTCAGTTAACCGAGGCAGCTAAGGACTTGAGCGACGAGCAAATGAATTTGTTGTGGGAAGATATTTTCAAACCTCTCGATTTTTGCTCCATTTTACACGACAGAAGAAAACAACTTTCGTCTAATTCCGATATCGAGACGAATATGCAGAATTTATTCAGTATTATTTAAAACCAGCCTCATGAACTGCAAACAGCCAATCAGGGCTAAATGGCGACTCGCTCAATCTCAGGCCGGTTGTTTTATGCCCTGCAAGAGAAATACCCCCCAAAACTGTAATTAGGTTTATGCGTAATGGTCTCTTGGTATATCCTTACAGTAAATTAGTTCCGCACTTTACTTGGAATTGTAAACTTATTACAATCTACAGGAAATGTCATAAGTTAACAATGTATGAATTAAACAAAGAATAATTACAAATTCACAAATGTTAATATAGAAAGGAACTTCTCTGTAAGTGTTAAATCACTTAAGTCCAGTATTTCTTTTAATATTAGTAATTTAATCATAATTTATTGCAAATTCTCAGATGCGAAGTAGCTTATTTTCAGTTTACCGGCACCATTATTTACTTATTTCTTGAGCAATGTCCCAGAACTTATCTTGAACTTAAGATCTGAACGTTTACCAATTTCCTTTACGAATTTTAGTATAGATAAAACTTGACCTAGTTGTTTATTTTGCAGTAAACCTTTAAAGTTCACCTGCCATGCACTATTATCGCACTGTGATCATATATAAGCAAGCACGCAGGTAATGTACTCTACTTGATTTATCTTGTTCTAACTTGATTTTACCACTATTTATCCTGAGTTACCTTTGAGCCATGTTCTACGAGGTTTAATCTACAATCAAGAAGAAAAGAGAGTTGCAGATCTTTGGGAGTCCTTGCTGATTTACTGTCCAGCTGACGAGAGATAACGAACCCCATGCCTTTGGGATTGAGTAATGAGTTCCGTGAAGCGAGTCTGTACTCTTCCGAGCTTTCTCCAAGACATGTTCGTCCGCCGTTATTCCTGTATCTTACAGCACCCAAGCTGATAGTCTATATCTGTCCCTAACCACGCATTCTGAACGGAAAACCTTTCGTTACATTTATGCGCAGTAAAAGACGATGCCTAGGCAATTGATTCAACTGTTAGACTTGCACCTTTATTAGGCTTGTCCTCAGGCAGACTTCCTTAAGACAGCAGTTACGGATCACTAAATCTATCGCCTCCTTCTCCGAGTCACCGAAGGAGCTAAAATTCCAACACCCCATGTTTGGGTGTAGACTGGGCTAAGCTTAACATTAATTGAAAATTGTGATGTAGACCTTATTCCAAAATGGCTGCCATTTTAGTATTCTTTTGTTTATTTGCAAATTAGCCCTTGTTGCCTCGTTTAAGGAAAATATTGTTTTGAAACAAACGAGGCAACAAGGGCTGATTTGCGAGTAAAGAAAAGAAGGCTAAAATGGTGGCAATTTTGAAATAAGGTGTATGGGTGGGGATTGGGGTAAGAAAGGGGGTGGCGATAAATGAAAAAAAAAAATGATGAAACAAGTATCAAGCACTTCTCTTTACTCTTAGCTGTAAATTAATGTTTAATTGTGTTAATCTTAGTATCTCTCATTAAAGTTGCCCGGGGCAACTCTCATATAAAAAGGATGAGGTTTTTCGTCAAAGCACCTAAGAGGTACCAAGATCCCTTTCTGTGGGCGTGGCTTTGAAGTTTGTTCTCCCCTAAGAGGTACCAATACTTACATACTACCACAAGCTATAATCACGGAAGGGAGAACGTAAGACTTGGGATCATCGCGCACCAATGATATGGGACAAGTTTTCTATATTTAGAACAAATTGCGCCACACTGATGACATATATCTGCGCGGATCCACACACATGTCGTGGGTTCTCGCGTGGATGTCATCACCTTGCATCACAGCATTGGAAGGGAATAAGGCAAGGAATAAGAACCAAGGTCTTATATGTAGTTTTATGCTCTGAGCTAATGGAAAAAGTGTGTTTTTCAAGGCCGAAAACAAGACTTCAGTTAACAATTGGTTCATGCTTTAGCGTGCACTATCGAGTTATGGAGCACGCGGGTAGTTTGGAGAGCACGAAAGAAGCGTAAGAGTTGCCCGAGGCGATAGCCGAGAGCAACTCTAGCTTCTTGAATGCTATCCAAACTTCCGAAGTGCTCCATAACTCGATAGTGCACAGCTTTAAGCATGAACCAATTACTTTATAACATAGCCGTTGGAATTGTGCATCAAATCCGACGCGAAAAACGGACAACAATATCAGAAGTGATTGTTCGCGGTAAGCGAAATTTCAATTTTTCTGTTGAAAGCTCGAATTTTATATGAACAATTTTAAAACGGAAAAATTTAAGCTTACCTTTAAAAGTTGAAACAGACCAGTTTGTTATTTGTCTGGTTTTACCAAAGTGTCTTTCTGTCAAAATTTGTTGCATTTCACCCTGGGACAGTGAAGCGAATCGTGACGGCGCTGTATCCGAGTCTCCTCAGTTTTCCGTTGTTTTTTCTCTTTTCTGCCTCATTTTAGAACTATAGCCCAAGAGAAAAGGTCGGAAAATTGTCTTCGTCTCGAGACTAGTGGGCCGAGTCTCTGTTTGTATCCATTATTGTCGCGAAATATAATATTTTCCCCGCGCTAACAATGGCCGCTTGCGCGAAAAAAATTTCTTGCGAAGCGATTTGCTCACGCCATCAGCGTGCACTATCGGGAGTTTGAGCACGCTTACGTATACTGAATTTGATTGCCTGGCTCTGCTAGCTATGTTGTAATTTCGTGCTGTAAATGAATATTATTATACATCAGACTCACTATGAAAAACCTGATTGGTCGAGAGCATTCAACCAATTCACAATAGCTTGTGAACTTGACATGATAAATGCAATATCTGCTATTGCATTTATCATGTCAAGTTCAACGTCTGCCTTGTTATCAAGCCCCTTAGAGTGTTCTCCTCAGAAACAAAATGGCTGAACGCCTAATGAACGCCTAAAACTCTTTACTCCGGTATCGAGTTATTTTGTGAGTTTTCCAAACAATGCTTAATCATAATCAAAACCTGTTTTTCATAGTTTCTTACTGTTTATGCTTGTTTGGCAAGTTTGCAAAAGTTCTTGAAAGCTAAGTCCGACGCGAACAAGTAGCTCACTTGCATATTGGAGCGCGTGCATTCTCAGGGCCAAGTCGGTGTTTGTAATGGGCCACGTTCGATATTTAGCTCTTATTAACCGAGCAGGAGGTCTGTATGGGGAGTCTTGAGCGAGGTCATGAGGACAGACCTGACGCAGATGTCAACTAATTCTGCCAAAGTTTGCTCGCCCTCTTTACTTTCTTTTCTGTCAGACTTTTTGGCATTTTGCATGAATAAATACTATTAGAAGAAAATAGTCAATGATCTTGCATTTTGTTTGCAACTTTTTCACTGTAAAACATTATTGGTCTAGATGGGAAAATCTAGACCGCTTTCAATATCGATTTTCGCCAATCAAATTCGTGAATTTGATAGTTCCCAATCCTTGTGAGGCAGAGCTATATAACAAATCAGTTTTCTAACATGGATTCGAGGCCAAAAGAGACTTGGAAACAAAGAAAATAACACTAAAATTAGGAAGTTCTGAGAGCCTCGTAGCCATGTCAGATAATTGATATATTGAACGTGTCCTAAGTCAACAAATCTTGACAAAAAATTTCTTTCGTTGTAAATACTTTTGTTCTTGGGCCATCGTAGTTTGATTAAAAATAAGAAATAAACAGCAGTGATAGACATATTGAACTTGCACATTTTTTGATTAAGACTTGACGTTTCGTATGTACTCTGTGTTTTGTGCTGAGATGCTGCAAAACTTTTCACCAACGGCAAAAGGGTACTAACATCATGTGTGTTTCATTAACATAGTGAAATTTTACATTGCGAAAATAAAATAGACAAGGAGTTTTGATAACTCAACTAACAAAATCCAAATTGTTGTTTGAGCTGATTAAGAAGCGTTATCGTAGCTTTGCTGATTTTAACTGATTGCAACGATGTTCACTTCCGGTTTAAGAGTACGGTCAGAAACGAAACCAATCGGAATTTTCAATTTGTAATGAGGAATTAACGAGTTTTTAAAGGTTTCAGGGTTTCTTTACCAAAATATGGCCGGATTTTCGAATTATTTGACAAAATTGATTTTCGCACTCTCGCTGGCGAAAAATAGCAGGATAATTAGCATAAATTGGCATTCGCGTTAAAGCCTTTGCTTAAGTAGTAAAGCCTATATCATCGGGAAGAAAGAAACTAATTTAAAAGGAGGAGTACTTGGCACTTTATTATTTATACTTACTTCTTGGTTCTAGATGATGTTTCACACATTCTGTTGTCATGGTTTCACCACAGTCTCAGCAAATCGAATTTCACCTCATAATTACTGAAACCGACTATTCGATATGTGGCCATTGTTCAATCGTGCTAGTTGTTTGATTGTATCTAAGTGCTCTCCTTACACATCATATAAAAATTTGTCTGGGTTTTTAAGCGAGCGCTTTAAAAAAGGCCTTCGAAAATTGAATAGTTTCATTACAATTTGAAATAATTAGCATATTCCGGCACTGCGCTTTTAACTCTACTTCACAGTTATTAAGTTCGAAGTTCAAAAAACACACCGGTCGAAAGGCGTGTGCTATGGAAACCTCATGTTCCTCGCCCAATCAAATAACCAGCGTTAAAAATTTGGTACCATTAAAAACGCAAGTCATATGTTCAGAATTTTCAACAACGCTGACGTTATTCATCTCTGTTGACTGATACCACTACACCTGCTAAACACTCGGTGGTGAATTTATAACCTTCTAAAGTCAGAGGGTTATCTTCTTCAATCTTAAGGTAAGCACTTTTTCTTATTATTATGAAACTAAATGCTGCAAATCAAAACCTATTTTAAACGATGAAAGATGGTGTAGTCATCATCGAGCATATTGTTTCATATTCATATATTGAGAGGATATCGGTTCAGCATCCAAGCGTTCAAGAGCCAAAATGTGCTTTGAACAAAAGAGTACTAGAGATCCGGAAGTTTTGTGCAGTATCGGGATAAAAAGCAGAAGAAAATCAGCCATTCGAGCTACTGCAAGCCGTTCCAAAAAATTATTCAGCCTTCTGCTTGGCTACTAAACTGAAGTGCCAGTGTGTTTTCGAGTGCAAAAATCTTCAAGTTAATCTTTAAGCCACGTTCGTTGGCATTGAGTTATAATTGTTCACTGGACAAAAGAAAAAAAGCCTTCTACGTGACAAAGAATAATCTTGCTTCAAAGAAAAAAAATATTCGAGCAAATAAATTTAGGGAGGAATCCTTTTTAGGGGCTGAAGTCGATAGCCAAACTGCTTGGTTTGTCAAATAATAATCTTCCGTTTGGGCAGTCCTGCTTCAAAGTCGTACTTTTCTCCTGGTAAACCGTTCTTTCTTCTATCAATGAAGAACAGGATAACTACTTCAAAGCCGGAACTGTCGTAAAGCTAAGGTTGTCAAAAAAAAAGATCGAAACATCCGGCAACGCATCAAGTTAATTTTCTTGAATTAAAAACAAGAAAATGTGGCGATATCATTATTGTTTATTTCTTTTGACGGAAGGTTAAAAAATTGTAAAAAATAGTGATTGTTAGTAGTCAAAAAGCAAGCAACACGCCAGAGTTACATAACTACATTCAGACTAGGCTTTTAATTTCTTTTCTTTCTCTGAAACCGAAATGGTACAGTTATTTAGCACGAAAGTAGATGTTACTGCAACAAAGTTATTTTTTCGCTAAAAACTGAAACTGTGGAACTGACAGTTCTCAAGCCCCGTCCACCCTAATCCGTTTTCAAACGAAAACAGAGCTGTTTTGCTCCGTTTTCAAAAAGATTTGCCTCCACCCTTATTTTTTTTTTGTATCGTTTTCGCCCGTCCACACTAAAACGCCGTATCCGTTTTGAAAACGCCTTTACACCCTCAGTGCGCATGGTAGCGTATGTCCGCCATACTGGATACTCACGGTCGAGTGGTCTGGTACCCGGTCGTGTCTATTTTGAGGACGTCACCGTTTCAGAAAGCATCGTTTTCTCAGTCCACACTAGAAAACAGCGTTTTCAAAAAGCATCGTTTTCAAACCTCTCCACTCTGGAGAGCGTTTTCGAAAGGCTCCGTTTTCGGTGATCGTTTTCGGTGTTGTAGTGTGAGCGATAGGCCTATCCGCAGCAAAACAGCTCCGTTTTCGTTTGAAAACGGATTAGTGTGGACGGGGCCTCAGTTTCATCAAAAACAGGAAAATCAGTTCAAATTTGGAAAACACACTTGTCGAAATGTGGTTGCATGGTAGCATCATGCTCTTCCACCAATCAAATAAAAGGCATTGAAAGTTTTATGCCCACCCTCCCAGAGTCAATAGGGTTACTAAACAAGGAATTAAGAAAGTCATAGCTAATGAAACTGACATAAGTCATTACTGTCTGAAATTGTACTGAAAAACGCTCTTGGGGAGTGCTAATAAAATCTGTACTGTACTTCTGCTGTGTTCACATATTTTGAGCTAAGCTTATAATATGTTATCAAACGTTTAAAAACTAGAGATATTATATGAGTTGAATGTAAGTTTTCGCATCAAAGTGACATGTACAAATCAAGCATCAACGGGCGCTCTTATTCATCAACAATACACAATAGACAATTTGTTTTAACTCAAACGAAACTGAACAACATCTACAGACATATTAGGCCTTCATCAAACATCAAGCGTTGCTTGCAATTCAGGCGAACCTCAAACTTGCAATTATTTTTTTCTTTACTTTTCGGTCGCGATAGACTCTGGCGCAATCCCCCTCCTATGGCAATAGGAGGAAAACTTTGAAGTCTCAAAACGCTGCTATATCCAAATTTAATATTCAATCTTCGTTCACTGTCTAAAATCCGCACGCGTCATTGGTTAAAATTGATCACGTGAGTTCCCGTTACCTAACGACATCAAAGTGACAGAGTGCGTTATTACAATAACGCATAAAAGCTGTGCAGTGTTCAGGTTGGGCGGGAAGCCATTGCAAGTCTATCGCCAGCAGTGAACTCAGATTGAATATTAAAAGAGTTAGAGGCTGTTAGTTCGTGTTTTGTTTTCAAATACACGCACTTGCTTACTGTACAATGAACTCGAAATTTTCAATACTGCACTCAGCTTCGCTTCGTGCAGTATTGAAAATGTCTCGTTCATTGTACAGTAAGCGCGTGCGTGTGTTTGAAAACAAAAGACTCACAACAGTCTCTAACTCCAATCTCGTTCCCAGAGGCTGCGATCCTTTTGGTCAGCGACGGGAATCGGGACTTCTGGCCAGGTCCAACACCGGAAGTCCACGAATCGCGAACTTCCCGTCACTCTGCGCTTGCCCAGAGTCAAGTCTGACAAATCTGATTGGTTCTGGTCACAATCTATTGTGTTCACAAAAAGCCATTCAAAACCGGAATGTCGTTGGACCTGGCTAGGGGTCCCGATATTTCCAGCGCATGACAAAAGGAACCCCTGGGGACGAGGTTGACTCCAACCCGTGAATATCCAGCTAGCTTTTTGCTGTGTTATGGAATATCTTACCTTATCTTCAACAGCATGTGGAACTTAGAATAGAGCAATGCTGAAGCTCCTGCAAAAGAAACAGCGGAACTATCGAAACTGCTGATCTATTTCTTTAGTATAAGCTGCTATTTATATGACCATGACGGTCTCCAACTACAAAGTTTCTGCTACTTTGGACACCGTACACTTATCAACCTTAACTCTCATGGCCAAATATTGCTCTTATTTATTTTT
>CM042752.1:500321-505321 GCA_022496165.2 Catalaphyllia jardinei
TCATACTTCACTTGCATCTATAACTGCAGTTCAAATATGAATTATTTTATATACACTTTAAATCGGAGGAAATAGAGAAAGAAGGAGGGGGAGAGGGTAAGGAGGGCCAAGAATGAGGAAATGAAGGATTGAGAGGGGCCCTTGACTGCAAGCAGTTTCTCTTTTCCTCGAAAACTGTGGGGAAGAACACAAAACAAGTAAACATGCGAGTGTGACTGTGAGTGTAAAGTGCCAGTGGTAATGCCGCGAGCAGCTTGTTGTGTGAGGGTCAGAAGAAGAGCAAAAAGAGAGACTGCAATGATGTCATACAACATTTCTAAAGCCCAGCACTCTGTAGATGGAGGAAGTCTATTCGTTGATCTATGAAGTTATGACACACATCTGTCAGTCAACTTTATACCTTACATGTATTGCATGCCACACTCTGATGTAATCTTTGTCTCCTATAATGGTGCAACTCCTATGGTTTATGGCATTTTCTGCTCTATTTTGAATTTTGATCTTGCAACCTTTTTATTAGTTTCATGCTTCATACTTGTTTTTGAAGGACTGTGGTATTAGGAGGACTTTATTAGTAGAGTAGAGCCATTAGACCGAGAAGTATGAAAATTTTTGAGAGGTTACTGGTCTGGTTTCAGGTGTCAAACCAAAAATCGTGTCTTACCGGACATAGCTTTGATGGATTCACATCAAAACGATACTGGAGTGTCATCATATTCAAAAAGGGCAGAGGTGTATTGATGTGACTTGTCAAAAAAAGCATCAGAAATGCTGTATGAAACCATAAGATTACAGACTCTCTTTTCCTCGTCTTTCAATGCCTGAGCAGCCTTGCCACTCGCACATTGTGCTCACAGTCACCCTTGACGCTTACTTGTTTCGCTTTCTACCCCATGGATTTTCTAGGAAAAGAAAGATTGGGGGGGGGGGGAGACATTAGAGGCATGATAGGGGAGGTTACAGGGAGAAGGAGGCTAAAAACATGAGGGGAAGGGGATAAAGTAAGTACAATATTGGCTCTTCTTATGTTTTATCCATTTTGATAATAATCCGTTAATCCACATCTTACTCACAGCATTCACTAAGATTCCTTCACGTGTATCATGTTTGAACTCACGAGCCTGTACCATGCTTAGAGCTGTCACACCAATCTTGGAGACACTGTAAGCTGAGAGGAAAGGAGAGTCTTGCCAGTCTCAAAAAAAAAACTAATTTGGGTTGAGATGAAAAGCCTGTTGCGATATATTTGGGGATAAAAACTGCTTAGTATAAAAATCTGCAAGACAGTGGCACTGAATGTTTTCTCTGCAATCCCATGGCTTCTGGTGACCTGATGTCTAAATAAAATTTAATGCTGGTTTGTGTACATTGCACATTAAATTTTGCAAAGTCTGCATTACATTCCATTTTTTAGCTTTACATGATTGTATGTTTTTTTTTTTAATTTGAGCATGAGCATTCTAAACTGTCTGGTAAAAATAACGTGAGCTCAGGAACTGCAAATTCAACCACCAGAACAGAAAAAACATACTATACTTAAACAAAGCTGGCAGTCTTCACCATTTAGTTAATATATGCAATTTCCATTAGTTGTCAATGAGTGCCACTGCATCACTTCAAAGGTGCTATTTCTTTTAGTTTTTTCTATGTTGTCTTGTGAGCAATGGTGTGGGTACAATCGTATTCTCCTAGGCTGGGTTTTTCGAAAGTTTTTTGGATTTGCTCTGAGGAAGGGCTAATGCTCGAAATGTCAGCTTCTGAATCTCTTTACAGTGGCCAATTTACATTATCAGCTCAGTTGATG
Organism: Catalaphyllia jardinei; assembly: GCA_022496165.2. Classification (NCBI taxonomy): domain Eukaryota; kingdom Metazoa; phylum Cnidaria; class Anthozoa; order Scleractinia; family Caryophylliidae; genus Catalaphyllia; species Catalaphyllia jardinei. Next base: position 502,126 of record CM042752.1, read on the forward strand.
AAACCAAATTATCTTGTAATAGTCCCACCAACGCAGTACCACAGTTTCTTTAGAAACTTACCCCCTTTTTTCCATAGCAGGTTAACGTTAACCTAGGATTAAATGTTAACTGAAGCTGTTATTTTTTGTTGTTTAAAATTGTTTTCACCTCTAACGTTTGGTGTATTTTGAGATTACTATAGCTCAAAACCAAAGGGCAAACAATTTAAACAGATTACCTACCCAAAAAGCTACAAAACTGAAACTGAAATCGAAATTCTTGCTAACCCTGGGTTAGCTTAATTGGGCTTTGAACAACTCGGCCCTGGAAGTTCTATCCCATAGTAATACTTGTTTCCAGGTGCTAATTCAGGCTCTAGATCAAATCTATACATACCTGGACTGAATGCTGAAGCATCATCTGGCCAACCATTTTCCGCCATCTTTCCCTGTTTGGAATCACTATTGGTAAGAAAAGAGAACATTCATCACAAATGCAACTCATGCAAATACATGTTTTCATTTAAACATTCTAGATCAAGATAAAAGACATCCACCTACTACATTTTTCTGTCTCTCAGAGGGTCAATGCAAGTGAATGGCAACCTGATTGTCACTGACATACATGTACAAATGTACCTGAGATATTTTTCCATGAGAAATACAATCTCTGCTTCTGTCAATGTTGGAGAGGAAAATTGCTTCTGTAATGGAGGGGAAACAAAGCTCAAGCTTCCAAGCCCAGAAGACACATTTACCACCCTGTTATATGAACAAAAACACACTTTTTTCATATTTCCAGGAGCAATAAACACCCAAGGTTATTGAAAACTGCCTTGGAATCCAAAGAAGATTGTTACATTTTATACACATTCTTAGGGGGACATGACAAGAAAACTGAATATCCCTTTACTAACCGAGTGCAGCGAGGTCCATAAAAAACTACCAAGGGCCAATATTCCCTAGTACAGCTCAAGCAAGCTAGGTTAGTAAGTAGACTAGTTCAATATATATGGCACAAAACAAAAATTACATGACTTGTGACCATTACAATGGAAATGGTCCATAAAGCAAAATCCCAACCAAGAAGAAACCCTGAATCACCTTCCCATGCAATTAATTTAACTCACCAGTACATTGTAAACTAGTTGTATTCTCTTTGTCACTACTATGGAATAAGAATGGTAAATGATGGGAGCCAGATTAAAGGCACAAATTTCCCCATATGTCAGGTGAAATAATGTATAACTTGTAACTTTTTTGGTTAATAGGTAATGTGTTGATATTGTTTGCCCTTCAGTTTTGAGCTGTAGTAATCTCAACCTACACCAAACGTTAGAGGTGAAAACATATTTAAACATGAAAAAATAATGCCTCAGTTAACGTTGAATCCTAGGTTAATGTTAACTGGCTTTCGAACAACCTGGCCCTGGTTGTTACCTGGCGTGTGGTCGAAGGAGAGGAAAGAGACTTTTGCACATGTTCAATGTTCCAAAGAAGTTTATCTTGATTGTTGTCTGTGCTCTCTCAGCATAACTAGATGCAGTTTTCTGTTGATTGAATTACAGGCAAATCCCTATTGAGCAGCCACCCTGTTTATAAGCACAAGTATTATGTGGTCCACATTAGCTCACTGTCAGATATACATGTATCATTAGGGGTGTCATCTATAATCTATGCCAACTCTCCTGGAGTCTCACAGTCTCTTTTACAAATCACCAAATCTCTTGGATACAAAGGAAAGAGCATAAAGTACATTGTTCACATACGTATTTTGGCTGAGTTTTGGCATTTCCAGGGGGGAATTCAGGAAAACTTGATACATTTTTTGTGGTTGAATTGACAGAGCTTTACTTTTAACACAAATTTTTTTGGGTTGAGAGTTTGAAATAGGTTATCTCCCCGATTTTGATTTTGTTTGACTGGCAATCCTCTGGAGTCCAGTTTACAAAATTAATAATTGATGTTAAGTTCTGAATTACCTTGAGCAACACACCAGAATTGTTTATCAACACATCCAGTCCACCAAACTTCCTCATAACATGATCACGCAGCTTAGTGATACTCTCTTGTGATGTGATATCAAGTTGATGATACTTAATATTTGTAACGTTTAATTCTTTGCTGAGTTCTCCACAGACTTTAGCACCAGCATTCTCATCTCTAGCTATATGAATCAAAACAATATTAATAATTAATTTGGCATAATTTTTTCGTCCTAAAGTTAGTGGTAAGGGTTTGCGACCTGAACCTTGAAACCTGTACCTTATTTCACATCAAAACCTATGGTTTTACGTACGTATTTCAGACATGAGCAAAATATTGATACTAAAAATGAGTACAGGGCTCTAATATAGGAATGCAGCTACCCAGAATTGACTTCCACTTGTTCCTGGTAAACAAAATATCCAGAGTTCCAGGGCAGAGTGAAAATATACTATATTTCAGACCAAAAGGGTCTAAATAGTCCCTTTTTCAGGCTAAAACAGCTCAAAAACCATGCACCCATGTACCTGTGTGGCCTGACATACTGATATGTAACCCATATATATATGAGGGAGTACCCCCTTCCCCTGGGCCATCTTCAAACTTCTTGACCTTATACATGTAAAAACATACACTGAAAGAAAGTAGTAGGGTCTTAAACATTTGTCGACAAATCTATACTGTTAGATACCACTTATTTGAACTCAGTCATTTGGAATTCCCTGCAATTTTGAACCCAAAACTGTTTCCCTTGGATTTACCTTTTAGTCATTTACTAACGGCTATTTCGGATTCCCGCTATTTCAAACTATTTTTCACATGCCCTGAGAATTTCAAATGGCAGTTTTCAATTGTAATTACTAGTGAAGAGGACATCTCCATTGAATTTCGGATTCCCGCTATTTCAAACTATTTTTCACATCCCCTGAGAATTTCAAATAACAGTTTTCAATAATTTGTAATTACCAGTGAAGAGGACAACTCCATTGAATTCTTTGCATAATCTCTTGACGATTGCATAGCCAATACCACGATTACCACCAGTTACCTTCACAATACAAATATTAAAAGAACAAATTTGCAAGGAAAGCAGATGTACTCTAGCATGCAATAGCATGATTCTTAGATCTCCTGGTTGCTTCTGGCCACGAGCAACCTGGACCATCCAAGAATCAGACAGTTCAGATTCACTTGTGATTACTGCACTCATTGCGACTTCAAAGGTGTTAGT
>CM042752.1:507821-544600 GCA_022496165.2 Catalaphyllia jardinei
ATAGACCGTTTTTTAGGGGGTGGTTGGGCAATTTTCTGGAGCGTGAAATAATTTCCCATCCTTAGTTTGCCCGTAACATTTAGCCTGCGTAGCAGGCGTTTCCAAAAACTTACGCAAAGGGAACGAAACTGGGAGGGAGGGCGAAAAATAAGGAGCAGAGGGAGGGGGTGAGGCAAGCGAAGGAAACGAAGGTTCCTTTCCTCCCCACCCCCTCCCCTTCTCGCTAACCCCTGCCCACTTTTCCCCCAGGCGTGCTCCTTCGCTCTCCCACTTTTTCATTCGCTTGTTCGGTCTCCGCCTGGAAAAGAAAACCTATAGTATTGTTTGGTGGGCAATAGTTTGTGCAATATTTTTTTAAAACATGAGAAAAACGGGACATGGGCAATAGAAAGCGCTTGCTTGATTTTTTTCCATGGCTCCGTTTGCACGTCTTTTTTTCAGCAGTTTTTGTTATGCATGCAGGATACGTTTTTGGTAATTGCCCAATACCCCTACCCGAGCCCCCCTAAAAAAATGGAATGGACCATCCCTTAATTCGGGAAAAAGCCCGTGTTCCGAAAATAACCCCTGCACTTCCCTGACAAATTCAGTTGGAGACAGTCGATAATGGCATCGATAGTTGCAGAAACCCTGAGGTTGACTTTTACACTCTTGCTCAATAAGATCCGAGATAAAGGAGCAGAGAATCTCAAACACGGAGATGTCAGTGACGAACGATTCAGGGACTTCATTGTTCGAGAACTCACAGACATCCGCGAAAAGCTCGAAGGATTGTGTAAGCTTGATCTTATTGCCTCCGCCAATTTCTTCAAAGACGGTGTCAGTTTAATGTACCATAGCTTTGCCAAGTCTGGTAAGTGCAGTCCTAGCATTCAGACAGAAGTTTATAATGAAGATTTTGACAACATTAGCCTTGTGAACACTGATGCAACAAACATCGAATTAGATGAGTGGGAAGTTCTACATTTGATGTCGGATGGATTGCAATTTGACAAAATTGATTGCCAAGACAAGTTCTTTCTGGAGGCAAAGGAATTTCTCAAGAAGGCAGCCGAAAGCGCTACTAAAGCTTTCAGTAACGAAGCTTTGGATATCTATGATCGAGTTTTGGCCATGAAGTTTAGAGTTGCTGCCACAATGCTTCAGTTTATCGACGAACCGGAAGTGGCTTTAGTGTTGTGCAAGAACTATCTTGAACAGCTAAATGGTTTACCGGAAGTTCGCGAAGCATTTTCCGTGCGATTTGGTCGCTTCAATATGAGACGGTTGTTTTGTGAAATGCGAAGAGAAGCTTTGATCAGCGCAGTAGTCTCTATAAATCGCATTCTGTGGGAGTATTTGCATCTTTCATCGAAGGGCGATGACTTCTTGCAACACTGGCCGCAAATTCCCGTGGATTTCTCACACAAAATTCATCCCGTCCAGAGTGGAGAGGTTTGTCGCGGCTATTTCTGGACATTTGGCGAGTTCGGAGGTGGCGTGGCACAACTAAATGGTCCAGTGGATGTTGCTACGAACAGCAAAGGTTACTTTATAGTGGCCGATCGTTATAACTTCCAGATGAAAGTGTTCTCAAAAGATGGAAAACTAAGCCAAAGGGTGTGCGAGCAGATATTTTTGCAAACTTTCAACGAAGACACAATTGTCACGAACCTACTCCACCCTCAAAGTGTTGATGTGGACAAGAGCGACCGAGTTTATCTCTGCAGTAGTTATAAATCGCCACTGACCGGTCAGTTTCTGAACGAGGTCATTGCTTTAGACAAAGAAGGAGAGTTTCGTTGGAGCTTTGGAAGGGGCCAGCCCAACTTCAACCAAGCAAAGCTATTGAGTATTGCTCTGGATAAGAACAGAGGGAGGGTGTTTGCTCTGTGTGAAAGAACGGTCTTCGTCCTCAACACGGATGGAATCTTGCTATCGTGTTTCACGTTGACCGGGGAATTCATCCAAACGCAGGGCTCTCATCTTTGCGTGACAAACAGTGGCAACTTACTCATAACAGCCTCGAATACGGTATTCTTTGTTTCCAAACGAGCTGCTAATGACACAAGTTTTAAGTCACGCACGGTTCACCCCACCCGGTTTATCAAACCACACAGGAAAATTCCCCGCACCTTTAGTCCATCAGGAATCGTGTTCAACTCGCACACCGAGCAAGTTGTCGTGGTTGATCGGTCCAGCAATAACTTGGTAATGTTTGATGCAGAAGGAAATTTCATCAGGAAAATTTATTTTTACGAGAAATATTCAGCCGGGGGAGCAGCCATCACTAAGGACGGTCACGTGGTAGTAGCTAGTAAATCGACGAACAAGATTCTGATAATGTAAACCCGCGGTGGGACAATGACATGTACCTTCCAAGATATTGAAAACTGTTACAGTTAATTGATATATCGTAAATCTCAGCCGGTGTTAGTCAAATCTACTTTAATTAGAGAAAGACGATGCTTTAAAGAAACAGGAAATTTACCCGAATACGACCTGTGCAAATGGAGAATACCTTTCATTGCGTGACCCAGAGTACGATTTAAATTACAGCGGTTTTCATTTGAGTGTCGAAAAGTAATTGGTTTTATACTTTCTACGCTACATGATTGGCTCACAAAATTCGCGCCACTTTTTCATCCAATCAGAAGTACAACCAAAAGCAATCGTGACGCGTTCGCATGCATTTTCCCGCGCTTTGCGTCAGCTACCGGTAATTACTTCGAGTTTTGATTGGTTCATTGTATTGTCTGTGTTCTTTGTGATTGGCTAGAGTGATTACTTTGGTTTTGGTTTTACGACACTCAATTGAAAACCACCCTAAACAGCATCATTTTGTAGGCACACACTTGATGAAAATGAATCGTAAAATAAAGGTAAAACACGACCCAAGATGAGAGAAAGTGAGGGAAAAGAAGGACGGAAAGAAAAAAAACCGGCACAGGAGGTCCTGCCTTACAATTCCGAAAAGAAAGCACAATATTTAATGAAAATATTGGGACAATTATTGTCACAAATTATAGCAGCAGGACAAGAACGTTAGGCAGCATGTAATAGCTACTAAAGTACTAAAGTGACACTTCCTGTGAAATAGTTATTGGAAAATTTGATGGTAATCTAAGAGGGTCTTCTTGATGCCACATCAGCAAAACTTCCGCTGATTTCTCAGCGTTCAGATTAATTTCTCAGCTCATTTATGCAAATTTTACAAATCTCAGCTATAAACTAAATATAAAAAACTCCAGTATTGAACTTTGTAACTTTTTTTAAGCAAGAATAAATGACAGGACCAACTTTGTAAAAATACTCTACACTGTAACTGAGTGGAAAGTAAATCTATGTGAATCGATATGAACGTTTAACATTTATTAATAAAATAAAATATTTTAAAAATTTCAGTTTATCGTTCTTTTCCTGGCTGTGCTCGGAAACCCGCTGGGAAGTGAACAACGCTTGTTCCAGTTCCAGGTTGAGTCACGTCCATCCAAACAGACAGATTATTCACCCCCCCCCCCCCAAAAAAAAAAAAAACAAAAACAAAAACAAAACAGAAAATACAGGGAAATACCGTGGCGATTATCATAATTTTATAATTTGCTTCTATATGTTGGTATATTTTGGCTGCAAGCGCCATCGAGTTAAGAAATCTGAAGGCTTTTGAGCTTGGATAGGATAACTTCGTTCTTGTGACATTCCTGCAAGGAAACAATACCACAGTCAGTGGAGAAATTTATTTGCCTTAACAAGAATGCTTCTTATCTTATCTAAACATAAGAAACATAAGTGCAGTCAGTCAGTCCCCTTCTCTGACGAATCAGACAAGAGGACGCTATTCATCTTTCAATTCACGTGCTTCGACAAAATCAGTCGTGATTGGCTCTCGCTCGGATTTCACGGATTCCAACTGGTTTAACTTGTTCACTTTCCAGAAGTGACCCGTTTTTTTAATGTCGAGGGACGTGGGAAGATCTAAAAAAAACCATGTAATAATCAAGGCAGCGTATGGGGTGGCAAAAGAAAAGCTAGTTCTGCTAAATGGGGGCAACTTTTTCGAGAAATATTAACTGCTGACCTCGGTAAAATCTTTGACTGTTTTAAAGTACAGTCTCTCTTGCTCCACTATGTCAAGGTACTTTTGATTCAAGGCATCTCTCCGCTGTTTCTCAACAGCTTTCTTCTTTTCAATCTAAAACAAAGGAAAATCGCGTGGGTTATTTTTTGTAGTGGAACTCTCACCAGCTACCATTAACAATTTACTCAAAGACAAATTCCTTGATGTCCCGCGTTCGAACGCGGTGCGGTAAAACAAAACTACTGCGAGACCAGTGAAAATACAAATCAGTTTAAGACACGAAACTCCCAGTTACAATGAACAAATTACAAGGGGGGTGAATAGAAAAATCAACCAATCAGAACTCGCAGCAGAAAGGAGAAACTGAGCGTTATAAGCGCAGGAAAACATAACGAGTGGCAAGCGCGGGAAAACACATTGAGGGCTGTCCTACCCTTTCTTTGTTGTCCACGATTCCTCTTACAATACTGTCAAACTGTTTTAAGAACTGCTCTTTGTTCGTGGGAGAGGACATGGCTCTGAAATATGGACCAGCATCAAAAGTTTAGGTTTTTGCAGACTTTTTTCATTTTTTTTTCAAATATGGCAAGAAGTGGAAAGGGATTCGGAAAGTGCCGAGAGGCAAAAATGTCACTGTCTTGGGGTGACGAAGAAATACGGCAATAGAAAAGTCTTTCACTAACGGGTCATTTGATTTGATGTTTGATTGCAATGCAAGTAACATCTGTTATATACAACACGTTTGAAGCCGTCGTACTGAATAATGTTCGGTGTGCTTGATGTTGACATATCAATGCAGTCACCACTGTCGGATCCAGACCTTGAGCTATAGGAGGGGGAAGGGGGGCGGTTTTGATTTGCTTGCTTTGTCCCCCCTTTTTTCACTCAAAATAAGGGGGGGGGGGAAGTGGCCGGCCCTTCCTCTAGATCCGCCACTGCTCACCCATCCTTGAAGCACTAAGAGGACAGGACTTTTCACTGTGAACTTGACTCATTAAAGCTGATACAAACTGAAATAAAGATACTCTTACTGTTCAAAGTTGTCATGGATGGAGTTCAGCAAGTTAACCTGTACAAAAACAATTCAACAAACAGGTTATGTTTGAGAACCCAAGGGGAATGTAGAAAACACTCGCCTGCGACTCGCGTTTTCTACATTTTTCGAGTGTTCTCAAATGTCTGGAGTGCTTTATCACAGCCGTGTATAATACACCGATTTGGCTGGCTTCTTCATTTGCTTTATGATATAGAGGTAATGAGGCGAAAAACAATAAAAATACGCTTTGTCTATGTTTTATACTCTGACAAACACGGGTTTCTGACCAATCAGAGCGCGCGCAGGGTCCTACCTATATTATAATTATTAATGAGGATATCTCACCTCTTTGCCCAAGTATAGTTTGGTGTCATCCAAGGTGTTGTATAGAGTGAAAAATTGTTTGGTTTCTTTATGAGTCCCAGCCACTGAAAATCAATCAAAGTATATTGTTTAGTAACCCTGGAGTGAGTCTAGGCTGACTCTAGTTCATATTGTTTCCTTTTATGGAATATTTCAGTATAAATTACACATATTTAGACCTGATTTTCACATCATGATAAATGCAACTCTTAATCTTATACAGCAACATTCATCTTACTCAGAACTCTCGCTAACGACTCGGGTTGACTATAGGTTACAGTAACTTGGGAGCGACTTCCCTTTCTGTGGCGTTTTTATTGGAGCAAAATCACAAAACAATCTTAATCAATTTCCAATTTGACAAAGTGTTACAAACCATGATTATAGAGTTCCACAAATCTTCTCTGGTACTGTGTGAGCTCTGCGCGCGATGGAACCTCGTCAATCTTCCTTTGAAGTGAAGAAATTTCACGGTTCTTTCGAGCCTGGGTAACAAACACAGACGGCACATTAAAAAACAAGCGCGCATCCCAAAACTGACCACGTTTTTGTTAGCGAATTTGCTACACAAGATGGTGTACCTTAGGGGAAGGGCAAGGCAACAGGCAAAATGATCGGTCTTACAGCGATTAAGTCCGCCTGGTTTGATCATGTAGAGAAAATGTTTACTTCTAAAATAATGTTCAGCTCAATAAGATTTGCAGGCATGGGAAACGCAATCCAATGCCTTGCTGCTGAAAGTTTGAGGACTGAGCGATTATACTAGCTTTTTGTTGGTGAAAAGATAAAAAAGTGACAAGTTTTGAGTAAACTTCTTTAATGAACCCTTGATCCGTCTGCCTGTGTGACCAGTAACTTTCACAACGCTCCAAAGTACTCGCAATTTTTAGTCAAATAACAACAATCATATTTGTTTTCCTTAAATTTCCTTTCCTATGATTTTAGCGCTTGACCAAACACTGTGTACACGAAACATGACATGACTTATTCTGGAAGACATTACCAGTAGAAGTCTGATTTTCTCTAACTTTGCTTTGTCCGCCTCGTACTGTCTACCAATCAGCTCCAATCTCTCCTGAAACAGAAAAAACCGGATTACATAATTAAAAATTTGGGCAACTAAATTCTAAACATTGGTGTGATGATAAAGTAACACATAAAGAATTATTAATTCTAATCTTTTGTTTGATGTCACCTTTTCTTCACTGTCATCTTCAGATCCTTGAACTTTAAGTTTTTCTAAATTCTCTTGCAAACGTGTCATTTCTTCCTGTAGATGAAGAACAGAATCTCTTCATAACAGAAACAAAATACTTAATACATACAAATATCACAAACCTATTGTTCCATGCACAAGCAGTCATGATTTTTTCCTTTTTGCAGCTGTCCACACATTGGACGGGGGAAAAAAACTGACAGCTGCATTGTATAAACACTGATACGTGTAGGTCCTGCGTTTTATCATAAGTCTATCATGTTGGCACCTTGCAATGAGCTCGAAATTGCTGCTCTTGTTTCTTCAGATTTTCATTCATAGCCACGATGGAACGTAGCTTTTGAAGAATACTAAGAGATAGAAAAAAACCCTGGTTAGTTTGGGACCAGTGTAAAGAATAGCATGTGAAAAAAATGGTAGATAGGGGAGTGCTGTCTCTCATAGAGAGCCCGGCATTAAAATTCCTATTTGAGAAAACCTGGCATTCTCCGCACTCTCCATTTGACTAAACTTGTCCATTTCTTCACTGATTCTCTCTCCACGAGCTACAATCTAAAAATAAACCAAAAGTCTATGAATATTATAAAAAAAATGGTCTGTATTCAATGAGTACGCTTGTAATCTAATTTTGTAATTAATTGTAATAATTTACGTGGTTTTGTTAACAGAGATAGAATCATGTTCAGCCCTGTTCAAGGAGGTTGGCCCATCTGTAAAAAAAAATGGGTCAGCGATATTCTCTAGAAATATGTGTCATTTTATGATCACCTGTGACAGTTGCTCCTCAGCTTCAGACATTGTTTCCTGAAGTTTATTGTGCTTTACTTGTACCTGAGAAAAAGACCAAAAACTCGGTGAGCTAAACAGAGATTAACAATTACACTTACACTTTTTTTAGTTCAAAGTGAAGGATATAATCTAGCATCTTACCTGCTCTAGTTTCTTCTCCTGCACAGCAATTTGCTTCTCAAGTGAAGCTACCATCCTCTTGTGAGTTTGCACTCCTCCCATCCGCTCACCACGAGCCTCCATGTCCTCCTGTAACTCTGCTTGCTGTAACGTCACAAGTCAAATGAGTGTGTGCATTGAAGTGAATCTTGCTGCCTTTTTACTTAAAAGAGCTTGAGCCAACATAGAGTTGGCTTCAAACAGAATGATCTGATTCCTTATTGTAGTATATGCATGTTTATATATGTTTATTTTATTTTCAAATTTAATTTCATGTGTGACCCACAAGCTTGAAACTTTAAAAACTGTTGTTATTATCGTGTCCCAAGCCAGGTCATCTTTCGGTTATCCATCCTATTTAAAGTTCATGTACATACCCTCTCAGCGTACTCCGAGGCTATTTGTGAGATTTCTTCAGACTGAAGACCTACAATTGAGCCCACAGTGCTTGAGGAAAGAGCACCCTGAAAAAAAATTAAGTGTTACAAGTGTGAAGCTTTAAGCCTGGCTTTCACAAGTCAGGAAAATCCCGGCCGGTCTGGGATTTTCCTGTTTCCCGACCGTCCCAGATTTTGCTAACTAATGAAAACTCGAAATCGTAGGTATCCCTGATCGTCTGGGATGAACGGGGACAAAACTGGAGAATCGGGAGCATTTCTATTTTCCTGACGCGTTCCAGATTTCTGCAACGATCAGCGATCATTCCAACAAATGAAAACTCAAATTTGCACTGTCAGGGACGTTGGCATCTGTCGACGATGGATTTCGTTCATTACCAATCCCCTAAATTGCTGAAATGCTGTTACATTTGTGTTCAAGTTTTGATTTTTAGCGCACTTCCCATTTCCTGCCAAATTCATAATCGGAAAAATCTGGGATAGACCTCTGGCGAATATCCGATATATTGGCAAAATCTGGAATGGTCGGCAAAAAGGAAAATCCCCGATCGTTTGGGATTTTCCCGACATATGAAAACCAGGCTTAAGAATAAACACATGCACAAAATAAATTTATGCCCAACTCAATTGCTCCACTAATACCTCTTTTCCCTCCATAGCAGACATTCCCTTAAGCAGTGATTTCAGGCGTTTCTGTAATAAAGAAACAACAAAAAATTTAACGAAAGATATGAAGCTTAATTGACATTTCCAGAGGGGTGATGGGAGGGGGGGGGGGGGGGGTATAGAAAAATCCCTTCTGTGGGAAAGGTATGGATATTTTCAAGAACGTCTACACATTTAGCATTAAGACTGAAACAGTCATTTTCATGTCCTTTGCCTCAGGTTTTGGAAAAGGAGCTAGCAGCTGACAGACTGCTCACCTGCACATGTCACCAAGTTTTCTACACCACCACCAAGAAGTCAGAAATATTGCTGCTAACTGCTTTTATGCACACGGAAGAAACCAAAGTCCTAATCCTTGATAATACTGACCTGTTCAACTACATACTCATCTTCTTCACCAGTGGATGTTGTCCTCATTCTTCCAGGAACTGCGGCAGCTTTCTTCTTCTCAGCTTGCTCTTTTTCCTAGTCAAACCAAATCAACACTTGTAACTGTTTTGAGAGCCTAAAATGTCTCAAACTCTCAAAACTTGAGGATAACACAAAAAAGTCTCTGAGTACTTACCTTATCTCTTTGCTCCTTGCTAAAACCATACTGCCTATAATGAAAACACCACACACATAAAATAAACATAATTATTACAAACACATCATTTTGGCACAATGTTATTAATAACATAAAGGAAATACACAGTCACATAAAAATGCATTAAAGTAACTCAAACTATTAGCATTTCTGCAGTCAACAGAGTAGTATATAGGGGCCAGACTAGCCCAGCCAAGCCCCATTTCAAGATGGCCGCCAATAAAAGTTTGAGAAATTGTGACGTCATCACCCAATGCACCACCTGGGGCCTGTGGGCTGAAGTGGTCAAAGGGGTCCACTACCTAAAAATGGCATCAGCAGGCGGGCATTCGTCAGCAATTCGTCAGCGTCAAGGTGAGAAGTGGGGCTAAGCGTGGTGTGTTCAGTCTGCCTTGTTTTGTGGGTCAGCTTTAGTGGCTGCTGACGCCATTTTTGGGGCTGATGCCAGCCTGACCTTTCTACCCTTGGACTCCATCTTCCCAACCACTGGAGGGGTTTTGGTATTTTTGGGCCTCATCCTTCAGCTACTGACTGGGTTCCCCTTTCATTTCCAATCTCTGGCGACATGTTTAATACACAGCCCCAACCAATGGGCATGCATGTTTTCTATATATACCTTTTTCACACCACATCATGGCCAGATAATTTTTTTATTAACAACCACTTGTAGGCTCAAACAACTTTTTTCGTTCTTGTATCCAGCTGCGGGGTTTCTGCCAAACAAGGGGCTTGAAACCTTGACCTTGCTGCTGGGGTACATCCCTTTGAGTTGACGATACAGTTTATCGCGACAACGCCTGAAATCTTCTCGCCTTTTTTCTTTTTCTTGGCCGTAAACCAACTGGTCAAGTAGATCCGGGTGTCACGACTGCCAAACCTGTCAATCTTGTTTTCTGGCATATAGCAGAGGAGGACACAATCACTAATGACCTCCCAGGGGATGAGGGCATATTGCCAATCAGAAAAAATGCCCAGCTACAAAAGCATTGCGCTTGCCAAACATGTCAATCTCATTTTCCGACATATAGCTGGGTAGGATGTGATTGCTAAGGTGCTCCCAGGGGACTAGGAAATGGGACCAATCAGAAAATATGCCCAACTCAAAAAGTGTTGCGTGCACCACACACGTCAATCTTGTTTGCCGCCATAGAGTATGGCAGGAGGTGATAGCTAAGGAGCTGCCAGGGGACTAGGCCATTGGTCCAATCAGAATTAACATGTGCAGCACCAAAAGTGTTGTATACGCCAAACATGTCAATCTCGTTTTCTGGCATATAGTAGGGCAGGACGCGATAGCTAACGAGCTCGCAGGGAACTAGGCCATGGGGACAATCAGAAAACCTACCCAGCCCCAAAAGTGTCGCGTGTGTCAAACATCTCAATTTCATTTCCCAGCGTATAGCAGGGCAGGATGCAATCGCTTACAAGCTCCCAGGGGATTAGGCCATGGGACCAATCAAAAAACATGCCCAGCTCCAAAAGTGTTGTGCGCTAAACATGTCAATCTCGTTTTGCATGCGTGACAGTTTTGGAACTGCCCATGTTTTCTGATTGGCCCTATGGCCTAGTCCCCTGGGAGCTCATTAGCAATCGCCTCCTGCCCTGATATATACCGGAAAAAGAGATTGAGATGTTTGGAGCACATGACACTTTTGGAGCTAGGCATGTTTTCTTATAGGCCCTATGGCTTTGACCCCTTGGAGCTCATTAGCGATCGCATCCTGCCCTGATATACTCCGGAAAACGAGATTGAGATGTTTGGCGTGTGAGACACCCGGATCTGCTTGACCAGTTGGTTTTCAGCCAAGAAAAAGAGGAAAAGGTCTAAGCATGTGCCCGAGAAGATTCCAGGCGTCATTGTGATAAACTACATATTGTCAACTCGAAGAGATGCATCTCAAGGGGTGAGGTCAAGATTTTAAGCCCCTTGTTTGGCAGCAACCTCGAGGCTGGATTCAAGAATGAAAAAAAAATTTAAAAAATGATCCTGGCCATGAGGTGGTCTGAAAAAGTATAAATAAAATGCGCAAGCTCACTGGTTGAGGCTGTGTGGTAAACATGTTATCAGAGATTGGAAATGAAAAAGTTAAGGCTATACCCTCCGCCAGGCTAGCCTTCACCCCAAAGCGAGGTCAGCAGACTGAACACACAACGATTACCCCACTTCTCACCTCAACGCTGACAAATCACTGACAAATCCCCGCCCGCTGACGCCATTTTCATGCAGTGCACCCCATTGACCACTTTAGCCCACGGGTCCCTGGTGGTACATTGGGTGATGACATCACACTTTCTCAACCTTCTATTGGTGGCCATCTTGAAAAAGGGGCTGAGCCTGGCTAATCTGGACCCTGATATACTAATAGCAGTGTTCAGTAACACAATATTTCAGAATTAGATTATGAAGTCAAGATTTCTATGGGGTGATACTTTAATGCTGTTGATGAGGCCAAAGGTGAAATTAACTATCACCCCTTATACTTCATCACTGAATTTTTTCCAATTCTTGTTTCAAATTAATCTAATTGTTTTAGTACAATTCCAAATGAAATTTACTTTGAATAATGGTCTCAAAAAATTTCTTGATGTATTATTAAACTTTGCACCTTAGAAAGATCACTTGGCCTTGTCTCTTCATCACTTTGTGTAGTACTGGTAGTTTTTTCCCGATAATTGGAAGCTTTGGAAAGTCAAGAACCATTAATATCCTTCTTTAGTATTCTCAGGAATTTAATTAACAATTTGCATTCAAAAGGTCCTCAAAGCTTTATAAACAAAAATTATGAAAAAAAACCCCTCGCTGTTTTGTAGATGACCTCCAGCTACTGCACACTAATGGTTGATAGTGCGCGATCACTCAGCCAATAAGATTGCGGAACATTTGCATTAGTGTTCAAGTATGTTTACTCACCAGCCATACTCTAGTAGTGTGGTCCTCACCCTTGTCTCCTCATCAGTTTGTGTCATGGACTCTGGTTTTCGATACCTTCTTTGGGGTTTGTATGTTTCCTGTGATGTAAACACGAATAAAAATGCATCTCCCATCATAAAAGAAACTAAACACCACACAGAGAAAGCATTCTGGGAACCACAATCACCCAACGTGGCAAGAGGCCTTGAACTGTGATTAGTAATTTTAATCCTATGGTTAGCTACACCACCAGAACTATCAATTTATGACATTCCTAGTCAGCCTTCAATCAAAGTTCTGAGTGGTGGCTAGCACTTGTTATAACCCTTGATGGGTAATCTTATAACTTATAAACTTACACTTATAACATACTTGTTAGAAAAACAAAGACATTTTTTTATTGTTATCAATCATGCTTCTACGTGTATATGTACAATGGGACTCCATAGAAAAGCACCCAGGTGACATGGACTCCCTGTTTAAATATTATCATCATGAAATAATATTAATTTACTAGTGAGATGAGTCGATTGCAATTTTAAAATTAATTAACTAATTAATTAATTAGGGGCTCACACTGGGTCTCAGTCAATGCTGGAAATTGCCATGACAGAATAGAGAGTTTTGGAGGAAATTAGTCTTTGGAGCTTAAAAACATTGCCCACATTAATCAATTATTAATTATTATTAATTAAGTAATTAAGTAATCAGCTAACCTTAAGATCTTTCATTCCAATTATACACTTTGGTTTCTTTGCAAGAAATTCAATGTCCTAAAAAGAAAATGGCAAAATAGCACTAAAAGGGCAATTTAACAACAGTACTATAGAATGAACAAGCTACAAAGATATCAAGAAGACAGATTTACTGTAAAACACAAAATTCTGTGAAGAGTTGAATATTCTAAAAATGTAAAAGTTATCCAGATGCATGCAACAATGGCAGAAATGGTGCAACCAAGTTCTTCAGAGTTCAGTAGTATTTATTTAACCTCTTCTGAAAATTTCTGCTTGAGCACAACAATCATCAAAAGCACACTACAAGTACTCATGATGCATTACACACTCACATCACATCATGTCATGTACCTGTGGGGTTGAATGAGACTTATTGAACTGCGAGACAGAAAACTCTCGAATGTAATCACCCATTTCTTCTTTCCTTTCGATTGCTTTCTTTACCAGCCACTAAAGGAAAAAGACCCCATTAAAAAGACACAAAAACTTCTGAGGAATCAGTTACACTAACAAGCACCCTAACCCTAGCCATATTTAGTTCTTTGTGATTACTCTGGACTTTATGTACAGCATGAAGTGTCTAGTAGTATTAATATTATGTTACACTCAGCCTTGATAGGATTCTAGTCCTTAGCAGGATACTCCTAGCATTTTCTCAACATTTGCTGGTCCCCATTAATTTTAATTTTTACATGTATTCCTTGGAGGACAAAGGCACTGTGAAAAAACCTTATAAAGTTCATTGCCCCAGAAACCAAAACCACACCATTAGATCCACTGTCCAGTGCTGCAATAACTTTAGGACACTGTGCTTCCCATAACATAAATCTCTGTGGTTGTATATATAGAATGTACTTAAATCAATGAATGTTCCTTTGGTTGAATAAAGAGCTAAATAAATGAAATATACTCAAGAATAAGGTGAAAGATAATCCAATTTCAAAACAAAGTATAAACTAAACATAACCAACTTCTAGGCTAATTTTTCTCTTCCACTGGGCATCACACACAAGACAGAAAAAACCTACATTAGATACTATTTTAGAATCTATTGAAAACAACACACTCCTGTAAACAGCACAAAGATTCTTGTCTGTGAATGATTCAACAAAGTAGTTGTAACCTGTATAACTGGGAAAATGCTGATGAAATCTAAGCCTTGAATTTGGTGAGGTTCCAGACGGTGGGGGCATTTCATTCGTGGAAGAACTGCCACAATCTTCTCTGTCAAAGCTCTGGAATAAGCAGATGTATGCTAATCAGAAAACAGTCCAAAGAAAATATGTGCACTGATTGGCTAAAAGTCATGTCTCTATAACTTGATAAAAACAGAGAAAAGTTGCCATACAAAGTCACTTTGTTTCTTATTTTCTTTGGGCTGTTTTCCTAAAAAGCTAGAAAATAATTTTTTTGTGTTTTTATTTAGCCACAGAAACAAGTTCCATGAAAGTTTAGAGGAACTTAAGAAAAATGTGTAAACACTTGCCTATAATTGACCCACAGCATTTTTCATTCTCTCAACATTCCACTCGTATTTCTGTAACTCTTAACACAGAAATGTTTCATAAATTTAGTGTGTATAAGCTTAACTATCAAAGCTGGTCACACATGCTGAAGCTCATCTTCTCAGAACTTCGGGCAACTCTAAAAGTTTGACTAAAACTATACAGTGCAGCTCAGATATAAGGGAACCAAAATATATGCGTAATTCGCATCAGCCCAATATGCGTATACATGTATGTTTATGTGCACATATATGTGTATACAGTATACACAGGTATGCAAGCCTCATTAGTATGTACATGTATGAGCTAAAATACTGTTTATTCTTTAATTTGTTAGCAGGTCATTGTAAAGCCAAAGGTGATTCATTCAAAAACTGCAAGGACTGCTAGCATAAAAATTCTTTGCTCCAGTGAATTGTTCACAGCCGTAATATTCAACAAATGAAACATTTTGTTAAAATAAGGAGTTTGAGTGACTGTTTTAATTACCTTCTTAAATTCTTGGCAGCCATAGATCAACCAAATATTTAAGCTGATTTCCACTCCATACTCCACACTTTCGAGAGTGTGTTTATGTTTTTTGTTATGCTTCATGTAAGACATCACAAAATGTAAACATTTTGCAACTACTTACATGAAGTAAATTCAAAATTTAAAAATAACCGCCACTGTGGATATGAAGCGGTCGAAACTTAATACTTCGTTCTTTCTCATATCATGAAGCAACTTCACAGCTGTAAAAATCAATGAAGCTATTGGAAAAAGAATTTGAAAGGTCTCAAAAATTAGGTAGGTGGTTCTTAACGAATAACATCAATTTGCATTCCATCGAGTGAGCCGTTTATAATTTTATAAACATTAGGGTTCTGAGACTGCGCGGTACGGACTGGAAATCATCTTTAATAGATGATAGTTTGTTGGTGAATTTGTGAAGCAATCGAAAACTCAAAATATTTAATATGCTTTTATCAATGTTTTTCACAATATGCAATTTTTGCGTTGAAACCTAAATTTTTTTCATTCCAGAAATGTCCTTTGTTTGTCCAACAATGCTATATATACAGAAACTTATGGAAATTAACAACAAAGAGACATACGCATGTGTATACACGCAGATGCAATGACATATGTGTATAAATTATGCAAAATAGGCGCATATAATGCACATATGCGTAATTCGCTTATATCTGAGCTGTACTGTAGAAAAAGACTTTGTAGTAGCAGCAAGCAGACTACAGAATACTTTTCACTGTAACATCAGGATTAATAATTCCATTGACATTTGAAAATGTACATGTATCTTTTTAAATTAACCTACATAATATTTCTTTTAATTTTTCTTGCAAATTTTTAATGTATCATAGGCCTTTTTAATCCTCAGAATTTTTTCAACTATTTTTGAGCTTTATTTTGTGAAGCACCTTGGGAAGTTAGTGGATTGGTGCTATTAATATAATGTTACTGTACTATAATATAATTTGTGGAATCTGTTTAAGTAGCCATTTCCTGGACACTATACTTCCAAGTGGGACTATGTAAGGGTGCGCTCCTTATGCGAACGTGCGACTCTGGGGTCAAATATGCCCAGGCACCCACATTAAAAGGAAAAAAGAGCATGGCATGTTGTTTTATGTACATCTCCTGATTTTATTTGTCTTTAATTAGTGGTAAGTTTTGCCATCGTTTTCTAATCTTTTAGCAATCCTTTAGTCAACCTTCTCTTCTTTGTGTAGCTTCAGTTTTTTAAGGATTTGTGCGTTTCTGTTCCTCAATGACCATGCTCGTGCCACAAAACTAGTAGTTTTCGCTTTATAACACTCACGTTTATCACTTTCTTTTGTTTTATTATTTTCAGTCCGCTTGTATTTCTGTTAGTTTATACATTTTTGTATCTTTCTTTTAGCGTCTTTTAGGCATCCAGCCGCCAGGGTCAGCGTATTTTGTTATTTTATTGCTCGAATTATTTAGGTTCATTTGCATTCTATTTGATTTAATTTGAATTTATGTTCAGTCTTCATGACTTCGCAAGGCTTTTTTGTGCAGCGTTTATTTAGTCTGTTCGGATTCAATGTAGCCTCCTTGTCTCCTGTCTCCTGGTCTAGCACAGCATGTGTTTTGCAGCAAACCTTTTATTTATTTTCTATTTTTATTTATTTGTAATAGATTCTGGTCGTATACTAAATAGAGGAACTAAACTCTGTGTCACAACTACACAGTAACTACATGTAGCAAGAGAAGTAGTTCATCTCCAGGTACAGGGACTCCAAGACTGGGAAATCAACAAAGACAACCTAAAAACCATGTCGTATAGACCCTTTCAATAAGTCTAAGTAATATATACAGTTTTCCACTATTGACATCATTAAAACTGCAGGTTTCAATAGGATTTCAAAGGCCGAGTATGTCGTCAATAGTGGAAAACTGTATATATTAGACTTATTAAATGGGTCTATACTCATTCAGTTGCAAAACTTACATCTTCTGACCAATGGTTGAATTTTCTTGGAATAGCAGATCAACATCAATATCAAAATCACAGACTGAAATACACCACGTCATACCTCCAACGACCTGGAAATTAAATAACAACAGTGAAGAAAAAAAACATACACAAGTACTACAATGAGGTGACAGTCACTTTACTACAATAACCAGGTTAGCTCTGCCAGAACAGCTGATTTAAATCATGACAAGAGTAGTGCTTTCAATAACATTTGACCTACAAGGCTGACCTGCAATAGCCTCTGTCAGAGAGCGGTCAGAAAGACTCCAAACAACTTTCTTTAGAATGCATATTTAGCTGCATCTTATTGAAAGCACTGGAAGAGCAAACAAGTTACTTGTATTTTACCATTACCTTATCAAATGGCGACAGTCCTTTGATCCTTGCTCTGAAATATCCCGCAGCAAGAAGAAGCTCAATGGTTTCAGCCATTTTAACATTCTGCTCTTCATCTTCACGGGTCTCCACCTTCACAGACAAAATATCAAACACATGAGGGGCTATAAAAGATTTAATGAAGTCTAATTAGCCAATTAATGTACACACAAGTTGTAAAACAACATGTTTATTGATTACTATCTTATCTTGAGTAAGCACTGCATATGAGAGCAAAATAGTGCAGGACATCTGCAAGGCAAAGTGGCTTAAAATGGAATGCTTAAATCTAATATATATTTATTTGTTGGAGCCCAAAAAACCAAAATGAAGGACACACATTTTACCTTTGATCTCTGCAGGATTAATTTACTGTATGTGAATCAGTATTCTTGAGGACACATGAGTTACATTTTTTTTACCACTAAATTCACTTCTGTCCACAGTCCGCGGGCAGGAAAAATTATTCCATCCAAAGGCAGTTTTAGACAGTTTTAATCATTGTGCTTGGCTGACCCTACTTTTGATAACTACATGTAGAAGATCAAAGACTTCATTGAATTTTTCTCATAGCACATCTTTGCCAATGTCACTGCTTCACTGGAGGAGTTCTTTTTCTTGTTAATTGTCTATTCTTGGGGTCTGACAAGAGATGCCTTTGGGTAAAAAGAACTGAGATTTTCTCAGGTTGGCAGCTATGAGTTAATGTCAGTTTATCAGTGAGTATAAAATGTGTATCGTGCAGACTGGACAGGTGTAATAATGTTGTCTGTTATATAATTATGAGAAACTCAAATTATGAGAAACTCAACTCGATAGAAGCTTTACTGACACTCCATTGACATCTTGGTTGATACTTAAAACATTCTACTGAGTAGACAACTTGATTTGAGCGAATATTTGTAGTGCGTTCAAAATGTTTTGGCAAAGAGTTGACTCCTTTGTCAATGTTATACCGGTATCCAAACCAAAAAAAAAATTTGCTGAGCGCAGAAAGGCCTAGGTGCGAGTTTAGCTCTACAGTGTTACACAGATTTTGTAAGGAGCAGTTTTCCCAGTAAAATTGCATAAGCTTAGAGATGACAACAGAAGATAAAGGTAAACTATTCATTCTTTCTGTTCCTTTATTTTACTCTCTCCCTATTCAGCAAGAATGTGTGCTCCCTGTGCTGTTATTGTAAAATTAACAAATTGACATCAGTTTTTCATGTGTCTGTCCTGTCATTGTCTAAAAAGCTGTGGATCCATGAGGCGATAGCCAAGTGGATCTGCAGACTACTTTGACAATGTTATGATGAAATTCATTGTCTATAACAGGACAGATGCATGAAAAATGGATGCCCATTTGCTTTTTAAGATAACAAACTATAAAATTGTCCGCTCTCGCTTGCTGCCGTATCGCATAAATTATAAATTCGTGTGTCTCTCCCCTTATTAACGATAAAAATTAGCCAATGAGCACGCGAGAATTTGTGCTGTTATTTTAAAATGGTATATTGATTGCTGCTGGGCCAGCAGTGAAGTGCAAGCTTATCAGGAAGCAAAAAATAGATTGCAGTCCTTTTATGTGAACATCTGATTTATATGAGAACACACTGTCATAATTCGTAATGATTACAAGTAAAATTGAGGTGTTCAACTTCGAGAAGCACAACAAAAGGGTAGAAAATAAATAAGCATATTAAATTAACACACACAAATTTAGTGGCTTCCGTTCACGTACGAGCTAATGCGCCTTCCGGTCCAAAGAAGAGGATCCAATCACGACATCCGCGCGCTGACACTTGAATTATGTACAAGGAACTGTACTTGTACATGTGTGGGCAAGCGTGTTTGTATCTCATACTCACCGGAAATGCCAAAACACCCTCTTTCTCTCAGAACTTCTCGGAAACTTTTACGATAAGGAAACTTGTCAGCAGTTTCATTCTATAAAAAACTCACTGAAAATGATACCAACCTTCCTAACTCTTCCTTCTGCATCCACCTCAGGTTGCGAAAACTTCTCGCTAAAGGTTTTCACTCCTGCAAATCTCGAAGAGTCGCGAGCTATTGCCGCCATTTTGAAATCGTCCAATGCATGCGCCCGCAGTCATCCGTCACAAAACCACGTGACGTAGAATGATTTACAACTTCTGTTGATCATTACAAATTTCTACCAACAAAATACAAACGAGGACATCGGCTAGTTTCGCTATCATTTTCAAGATCGATTGCCTTTCTTTTAAAGGATAGACAACTGCGACTTATGCGAGAGGGGGTTTGATTCATCGTACGCGTCAATGTCGCGAAGATTTCGCCCCACATCGCTTGGTTCTCAAAGCGGAATCTACAGCGTGCGCGGCTCGGAACTAGCGCGAAGTGGGAATACGACTCCCAACAAAATCCGATGTGTGGTGGAACTTTTAGATGATTCGGAATTTGTCATTGATATTGAGGTAAGTAAATGGTATTTACTGCTAAGTAGCTGAGAATTTGATGGAGATATTCTGTTGCGTAGTTAGCCGTGACTGTGTTTGAAGACCTTGGATGATAGTGCTGTCCAGCTAAGCAGCCGCTAAGCCAAGTTAGTGTGGGTAATAAATTTGTTATTTACCTTCCACACGCCCTTGTTTCAGGATATCTTCCCAACTTATTAACGAAACAATTAAATTCTATACCTGCAAAATGGGACCGGTTTCTGTTGTGAAATTTTACGCTAATTTTAAGTCATGATTCCAATTAATTCTATTTAGAAGGGTGCTTTTTGGAACCCAGCGTGCGAAAAATAGTATTGTTATCGCCGTGGAACAACATCTCGTTGGTAATTATTTGAAATAAATTGAATTAAGTCGCAGCCAGTTTGCTTGTCAGAGATTGCTCTTAGCTGCAAATCCCCCCATGTACAATAAGTGATTCTAGCCATGACGTGGGGGAATACCGCCAAAGCAATCCGGTTTGGTCAAACATCTCATGGAATTAAAGAGATTTTGATCGAGTTAAATGTGTTTATAAAGTAAACACAAGAATTAGGGATAAGTTACATAGTCTCGAAAAACATCTAACTTTAAATGACTCTTGGAAAGGCTTCAATTCTGCTCTAGTATTTTTAATTTTACTTATCTATTAAAAAATCTTGAAAAGTGAAGGAAGTCCGAGAATGCTTTCAACAATGAAGCTGTCAGGAGAAATGTCGCATATTTTCACACCTTGACTTTGCCTTGGTTTGAAGTAAGAGATAAAAAGTGGTCGTTTCAAGGGAAATTAAATTCTGAATTGTAATATGACTTTTGGGCATTCATTTCAATGTGTTTGTCGACCCCGTGAATGTACTGACACGATATTTTGAAGCAGCCGACATTACGTTGTTTTGGTGTCATGTTGCAGAACATTTCTTGCGAGTTTTTTCAGTTTTGTACTGAATCAAAATATTAGTAAAATTTTACTCCATGCAGATGAATCTTCAATTACATTGAGCATTCTTTATTTTGGAAAATGTATTTTAATGAGAAAAATCCTACAAATTATAAATATTTAAAATCTGAACAAAACATTTTATTCAAGGGGATTTGCAATTTGTTTGATGACCACTCTTATTTGGATGAATGTAATGTGCTCTGTTTCAAAGTCATATTATTTGTCAGTGTATTTTAGGTTTATAAACTTATATTAATTTCAATATTATTTAATGAATACTTATAAACAGCATTTTCTGATAGACTTCATGACATGTTTTACATATTGCAATCTTTTAAACATCTTCACACATGCGTGACAATATTTTATCATCTGTGTTGTGTTGTTCTTATCTTTGTTGAATGCAACATCATTTGCCAATTTTTATAATCGTAAAAAAGGCAAGTGAGGTTGTGGTTAACAATGAATTTAGGCCATGTCCATACTACACTGAAGACATTTGAAAATTTGGTGTTGTTTAAATGGTTAGGCCAGAAAACGTTTTAAAAATGAGCTTTTTTAAAATGATGAAGTCACAATAATCTGGTGATTTCCCTTCTTGAGAGTTGCTCATTAAAAAAACACAAATTCAATTTAACCCAGTCATTGTTGCATATTCAAAATATTTCTCCTCTGTATTGTGGATAGGTCATTAATTAAATTGGAATGAAAACTGTATACGATAGTGCAACTGTACTACACTTATGTTACTACATGTAAATCAGAGTACATGCACTGCAAATTTAGAAGTCACGTCTAGCAGATGTTCATCCAGCCTGGTGCAAGTTGCTTTCTTATGCTCTGGGCTATTGCATTGTAGATTTCAACATTAAACTACTCCATTGACAAGTATTTTTCACATTTCAGTATAAATTTGATTCTCCCATTGTATCTAAGTAGACCCTTAATCCTTAAATCCAAGGAGTTATTGTCAAATAGTATTGTTGTTTTTATTAATTTAATAATTATGTGTTTGTGTTTCTTTATAGAAACACTCAAAGGGTGAAGTATTGTTAGAAGCGGTCTTCAAGCATCTTGACTTACTGGAGAAACATTTTTTTGGTCTGCAGTATGTTGCAGACTCTCCTAATAACTTGGTTGGTTTTATGCAATATTTATTTTGATTGCCTCTTAATTTGATTTAAGTGTTGCTATTTTGCTGTACTTTTTAGAAATAATGAAATTTTCCAAAATTTTTGAACTTGCAATATTGCCATTTATTGCCTTGCCTTTTCTTTTTATTTTTCAACAGCAATGGCTCAATTCTGAAAAGCAGATTAGGAAACAACTCAAACGTATGTAGCATTAAATGAGTCCATTTATACTGTTAATAATTTGATCATTCATTAAACATGATTTTTTTATTAAAGATATTTAAGCAAGAGAATTCAGCACTGTACTGTACTTTTTCCACGTTTACATACCCTCATCTAAACACAAGAGAATTTCAGAAAGTTATGCAAACCCTCAACTGCATCATGGGTTAACATAACTTTTAAGAACTCTTCCAGTCTCTCAAGTGTTTAGATGAGGGGAGGCTATGTAGGTATACAGAAAAAGTACTCTTACTATTACTTTTATTAAAATATCTCTCAAATACAGTGGAACCCCACCATGTGACCACCCCATTTAAACATCCACCCCTTTATTTCAACCACTTTTTTATATCCCAAGCAAAAGTCCACACATTCTCCTATCTGAAAACCCGGTTAATCTGACCACCTGGTTATTACCAATGACCACCTTGACGAGTGCTCTGTCGTTATTTTCGTTTTAAAATTACCCTGCTAATATGATTGGTTAAATTGACTGGTAAGTAAGCTGAATGAAGACAGACACAATCTGACAAATACATCTCTTCCCCAAATTTCACAAAAGGCCATTATCCTGTCAAGGAACTGAAAGACGTCATTTTTTTTACGATTACGTGTACTCAGTTTTGTTCAGTTGCAATGAATTGCTGTTGTAAGGTTGAAGAACAATTGTCAAAAAGGTTTATTTAGAGCAGAATTAAAGGTATTTATGTGCAGTGTTGCATCAAAACCTTTCACAAACAGTTTCCAAAGTTCGCTTTAAACTTGGCAATTTCACTTCACTTCACTCGCAATGAACTTCGCAACTTCCCAATGAAATTCAGTGTGAAATTCACAACTTTGTTTTGATGTTCACAATTTCATTGACAATTACTTAATGAAATTGCCAAGTTCATAACAAACTTTGGGATTTTCAAATGAACTTGGGAAACGGTTTGTGAAACACACTGTAATACAAACACCCCGTTAACACAACCAATTTTCCATGGCCTGAAGGTATTCATATTAACTAAGTCGCACTTTATATCCAAATATCTATACTACTGTCACATTCATGTTTACATACTCTCATATTACAGACCTATTGACCAAGGACAATATGTGTACTTTCTCAGTTACTTTATGTTTTACAATAGGTGGTCCGCCCTACATATTTTATTTTAGAGTGAGATTTTTTGCATCAGATCCCTCTAAACTTTCTGAGGATATTACAAGGTAAGCATAAAAAGTTTTGTATAATTTTATTAAATTGTTGTAATTAGTGTTTCCAATAATGCATATGGCAAATTTTCTTCCTCTTTTTTCTTTCTTCAAATTTTCAACATCCAGTTTCATAGTCATATGATTTGCAAGTCTGATCAACCAGTGCTGTTAATTTATTAATATTGAAGGCTTCGGTGGAAAAAGGGTGTTAGGGTTTTTACTCAAAAGTGAACTTTGTCAAAAACGCTCCAAATTTCACATGCAGTTTTGTTTACGTTTGTCAAACAATGCTCTGCATGTTTTTTCCCTGAAGTTTGCTTCCTTTTCGAAATATTACGTATGCGAAAAAACACATTCTTCCAAGGGCATTCTCTGGGGACCTTTCGTTGAATGAAAACAAAAGAAACCTTTTGTTTCGCTAAGCGATGAAGTCACTATAATAGCTTCATTCTCTTACTACTGTTTCGTTAGCACAAGCAGGTAAGGTGCTGAACGTGCCAGATTCGAATTTGTTTTGCTGAGACACCGGTTCGATACGAGGTTGTTCAATTTTTTTTTTTCGTTCTGTTCCTTTAGTTCTTTGAAAAATCAAGATATCTATTTAAGGAAATTACGTATAGAGCTGGAATCTGGGGACATTTTTTATACAGGCTATTGTGACGAAAGCACACAACACGTGAGTTTCGATCGAGCGTCAAAGCAGAGAGAAGTGATGCATTACAGCTCTTTCGAGTAATATCTTAAGCATTGTTTTTAAGTACCTTGTAGGCTGTCTGGTGGTTGAGAGGCATCATAAAGCCTTGATAAACCCATAAGTCACCTACACGTTTTAAAGAAGCAAAATGTGTTCTCTAACTTCCAACGCAACTGATATAAGCGGCAAGTTATCAGCGTTTGAAGTTAGGTCGATCCAGGCAGCAAAGTCCAAGAGCAGTTCTTGCCTAAGAATAAAAGCCTGTCGTGAGTTGTGGCCCATTTGCCAAGCATTGGTAGCATCAAAGTTTGGAAAGTGAGAACTGCTTTTAGACTTATAAACTTTTTCTTGTATCATCCGCCATGTTTACCCACGCACGAGGTGTAACAGAACCTTCCCGGCATGCATTGCGATCACGTTCGGCAGGGCAAGACAAGACAAGATCAGTAGGGCAAGACAAGACAATACTTATTAACTCACACTTTAACTAATTACAGAACTTGTTTTTTCCTTTTTTTTTCCAACGTAATATTGGCCAAGAGGAAGCAATCAATTTAAACCTAGATATTTGATCCAGGTTGTGTTGATTTTATTTAAATCGGCAGGATTTGTAGTGTTTTAAACTTCTGGGATCAGCGGCCATGCAGATGTATGGAGACCTGTACGTTGCACGGAAGGGTTAATCTGTTAGTCTGTCAGCCCCTCATTTTTGAGCTTATACCTTGCAGGCAGTTAACATTTTGTTGTTTTCTAAGTGAAATCAACATGCTTGCCGTCAAGGGTTAACATGAAATCAACGTTTTAACCTATTTAGACCTGAAATCTCCTTTTTTGAGCTTACGCGCTGCGTGTAATGGACAGTTTGCTCGTTTTTAAGTGAAATCAAGATCCTTGCTGTCAGGCTTTCACGTGAAATCAACATTTTAACCTATTTAGGCCTGAAATCTCCGTTTTTGAGCTTACGCCTGCGTGTAATGGACAGTTTGCTTGTTATTTTTTAAGTGAAATCAAGATCCTTGCTGTCAGGCTTTCAAGTGAAATCAACATTTTAACCTATTTAGGCCTAAAATTGCTGTTTTTGAGTTTACGCGCTGCATGAAATGAACAGTTTGCTCGTTTTGAAGTGAAATCAACACCCTTGCTGTCATGCTTTAACGTGAAATCACGTAAAGTTAACAGATTTGGCTGTAATTTGAGTCAAATTGACGTCTTTGCGGTCGCGCGATAACGTGAAATGAGTTTAAACGGTTTTAAAAACCTGAAATCAACATCTTCTTAACGTTACACATTGATTGTTTTCCGTGCCTCAACACTGTGCTAACCCTAACGTGTCCTGACCCTAAGCAATAACCCTAACCCTGAATTTTAACAGTAACCCTAACCTTCAACGCTAACCCTAGTTTCGGGCGGTAATCCCTAATCCTAACTCTAATAAAACTGGGAACTCGTAACCCTCAAGGGTTTAAGTCCTTGTGGTGGCGTGATAATGTGAAATCAAAATTTTAACTGTCTGTAAATGACCTGATATCAACATTGTCTAGCTTGTGCATTGCGTGAAATTAAAGTCTTTGCGGTCGCACGTTTACGTGAAATCAAAATTGTAACGGTTTCAACCTGAAATCAACATTTTTTAAGGTTACACGTTGCGAAAGACCAATAATTTACTGGATTTGAAGTGAAATTACCGTCTTTGCGATCACGTGCTGACATGACAGCAAATACAGGGGTTTTTTTGCATACGTAATATCTCAAAAACGATGCAAACTTCAGGGGAAAAAAATGCAGAACATTGTTCGACACACGTAAACAAAACTGCATGCGAAATTTGGAGCGTTTTTGACAAAGTTCACTTTTGAGTAAAAAACCTAACGCCCTTTTTCCACCGAAGCCTTCAATTAAAAGTGACTTTCGCTGTCAATTATATTGATTTACAACAAACATTAACTGGTGCTATTGTTAACTTAAAAATTTCAGATATCAGTTTTACCTTCAAATAAAACGAGACCTATTGACTGGAAGGTAACTAAATAATAAGCTCCTTTAAAATTAGTTTTAATTTCATTTGAACAATTATAGCTCTAGCAAAGGTGCACTTTGAAATTTAGTATAATTATACTTTGGGTTACATTTACTTAAATTGTACCTTATTGTATTATATCTTATTTATTCAGTTATTTTATTTCATTTGTACTTTGTTATTTCCTACACAAGCCATTATTATTATTATCAATTATTATTATTATTAAATTATTAGAGTTTTTTTGTTATAATTATTATTTATTATAATATTATTAAGATGCAAATGGATCATAACATTCTGTATTTGCTGCAGGTTACCATGCCTTTATGACACAGCAGCAGAGCTAGCTTCTTATGTGCTTCAGGGTAAGAAGAATTTTCTCCTGCAATGTTTTTGTTGTCAACCACTTTGTTTACTGGTCATCGGAAAATGTGGGCAGAACTTTAGTTGTCCTAATTGACAGGACTCACTTCCTGTGCAGCTGTGTGCCTGAACAAATGTGAATTGTGCATTGAATGAGTGTCACTGATGCCTAGTCATGCTTTTCAGAATTTTGTTATTAAGCATGCAAAAACAATTTTTCATGCTTTAAAAATGAAGAAATGTTAAATAAACTTTATTAGTAGGAGAAAACAATAGTCTACCACAGGATGGAAAAAATTCATCTTAATGTCACATAAAATCTTAATTTTGATTCAGTCTAGGGAAGCTACAAACACCTTTGGGGTGATACTGGTATGTTATGTACATGTAGCATGTAATTATTACATGTGGTCAGTTGAATTAATATCAGACACAGAATTCAATCCAAATGTGATGTTTTGTGCAGTTGCCTAACTAATTTTTTTGTTGTTTAATTGCAGGTGAACTTGGAGACTTTGATCCTAAGATCATGGTTGATTGCTCTTATGTATCAGAGTTCCGATTTATACCTGATCAGGTCTGGATTGCTTCTTTGTATTTTGAAGATTTTCCTGCATATAGCTGTTGTGTGTTTTTGGCTATGTTTTACAGTCTATGGTTCCAAGACTGAAAATTGACATTTCCCAGTGTCTTCACCACATGTTGGAAATTGCCAGTCTCACACAAAAATGTCATAATTTTATCTTATAAGCATTTATTAACAGTGCATTTAAATCGACTTTAAACTTCTGTTTTGTTTTAGTCAGAGGATTTTGAAGAAAGGGCAGCAGAATTTCATAAGCATCATGGGTAACAGAATTTATGATGATTATTTTTGTGACAATTGTTTTTTAAATTTCTAGTGTATTGTTTTAATTTTTTTCGTTTCTTTCTGTGGTTAATGGCAAATAAAAATGAATGAATGAATGTATGAATGTTCCATGTGAGTAAATCCAAAATGTTAGTTAATATATAGAAACAACAGGTAATTAATATTAGTGATAACAATCATTTTGCAGTGGCCAAAGCCCAGCAGATGCTGAATTTAATTTCCTTGAAGTAGCAAAAAACCTGGATTTGTATGGAGTGGACCTTCACTTTGCCAAGGTGCAACTTAACTTAATACCTAGTATCCTAATGGGTGGCAGCCCGGGGAATTGGGGAACTCATAGGTCATCTGCCACAACATATAGCTAGTCATCTAAGTTTGCCTGTGCACCTACTATGAGGGTGGCAAAGGGTTTACACATGTCACACAATGGAACTGAAAAATTAGTGTGTGACGCATACATGAAAGCAACGAAAAGACATCATAAGGTGTACAATTCTATTAAAAGCATTGTCAACAGTAGCTGAAAGTTTATGTGACACATGAATTATGTTATTCAAATTTGCTTGGACAACAGGATCACACTCTTCCTTTTATACTACTCTATTATTAGCTCACGTCAGGACTTTCTACCTTATCAGAGCTCCCTGCAAGCCACAACACCACCTGTGGTGGGTGGCATTATTTTATGCGTCATGGATCCCAGGTCTGAATGACCTTCTGTGGTGCCCAGCCTCTGTAACACAGGCTGTTTCCTCCTCTACCACTGGTCTGTGTCAGATTTGTAAAATAAATGTATACTGAAGAATTTAGACAAAACTGTTTTGTTTCCATGCTAGGACCATGATGGCCTTGATCTGCATATTGGAATTTCCCCGCTTGGTTTGACTGTTTACCATAATAGATGTAAAATAAACTTCTTTCCATGGTATGTAAATATTTTCTGCCCTTCAAGAACAACCTCTGTATGTGGCTCAAAAATTTATGCACTTGAATCAAACTTTATGGTCATTGATTCATTGCCCCGCAATAGTAATTCTGTCAGTTAATTCTAATCAGTTGTGGTTTTTGTTTTGCAGGTCAAAAGTTGTCAAAGTTTGCTTCAAAAGGAAAAGATTTTTTGTTCAGATTAGACCTGACTGGGTAAGAATTCCTTGTGCTAAAAGAACCTTTATTTTTGTGCCATTCCTAATAGACTACCACAGAAAATATATCTAATTTACTTCATACTGTTTGAAGCCCTGGTTTTGATTGCTTTTATTTTAGTTATCATGGTCACACTTCTCCTATTAGTTAATACATGTATCTTGAATGAATTTTTTTCAGAATGAATGGACCGACAATGTCATTGGCTTCCATATGCCAACATACAGAGCATGCAAAACACTTTGGAAAACATGTGTAGAGTATCACTCATTTTACAGGTGAGTTTTAAAGCTACTAACTTGTGTCAAAATTTCCTGTATTTTTGTTTAGTTTTTCTTCACTACTAGGAAATCATATTTTTAACACTCTTGATTAATTTCACTTCTTGTGATGTTTAATTGTTATCTTTTTCTTGATTAAGGACTCATTTCCCAAAACCAAGCAACAGCAAAAGCACATTGGTTAGGATTGGCTCAAAATACAGATACAGGTAAATTGTCTACTTACAGTGCTCATATATTAAACTTGACATCAAGATGTGAAAATGCAAAAGACATGTTTTCACTGAGATCACTGAAGCCAGTAAAGGCTGCATAATATTGAGTTATGCATACACACCATGTTGGTATGGAA
Organism: Catalaphyllia jardinei; assembly: GCA_022496165.2. NCBI lineage: Eukaryota > Metazoa > Cnidaria > Anthozoa > Scleractinia > Caryophylliidae > Catalaphyllia > Catalaphyllia jardinei. Next base: position 536,798 of record CM042752.1, read on the forward strand.
AGTGAAGATGTCTTGATTTGAACAGTGATAAAATTGATTACCAATTTGTTGTTGTTTTTTTTTTGATATACTTTTCACAGGGGTAAAACAGAATATCAGGCAATAGAGGAAGGACGAAGACAGCCAAGAACAGAACCAAGGATTGTGAGGTACAACAACAATGCTACTGTACAGTGTATTATAACTTTATTGTAACACCTTGATTTGTAATAATTTCTTGTGACATTACAAATACCAAAAAATGATTAACTTTCTGGTACTGTTCTAAGAAAAACACTGATTTAACAGGATATTTAATAAGGATCATGGTGTTATCTTGTTAGGCACAAGCTTTCAGGCAACCTGACAAAGTGGCCCCTGTAGGCGGTGTTGGGGGGAGGCATGGTCCATAAATTATACTACTGTAGCTGAGGGTGCTACAAAAACCAATAGCGTAGGCACCCTAACAAAAAGGGTACAATTTGCAGTAACACTTTGTTACCATAATATGTATCATTAGTATAAATTTACCATAGTCTATTGTGAGTCCGTGAATTGGATTGGCTAAATTACCGTTTTCTATCTGCTGATAGTCAACAGTTACGCATCAGCACACATAGCGCATCATGTTTGAACCTGATGTGACGTTACAAAACAGTTCCTTTCTACGCGTTACTTGACATTTTTTCTTTTTATGCAATGAGACTACCGTAAGTTTATACTAAAACAATTAGACTACTCATGCTCATTTTCTGAGAGCAATAGTCAACTCGGCTGAGCCTTGTTGACTCTCTGCTCGTAGAAAACTTGGGCTCGTAGTCTAATTGTTAATTGTACTTATCTTGCAGGACTCTTAGCAGACGGTACTCCAGAAGGAATGACGATGGTGAGATGACTATAATTTCATATAACATTGCTAAGCCTTAAAACCTAATCAAGGAAGTTTAGTGAACAATGTAAGAACTTTTTGTTAGCCTGGACAAAATGTAAACATTGACGTCACTGCCAATATAAGCATCATGACATAACTGCTTACTAATGGACTATATATCTCACCTGCCACCTGAAATGGTTAGGTAGGTAATCTTTACTTATACATGATATTAATTCATATTAACATGCTCTTCGATCAAGCCATGTTTAAATTATCTAACTAAATTGATTATCTGTGCGGAATTGTACTAAGAGCTCAGACTAAAGAAACTATATCCTTTATCCAGACTGTGTAACATGTTCTAATACTAATAACATGATGTGATGAGCTCAAGCTACTTCAAAATTATGTCTCATATTTAATTTTGTTTACAGGTTCTCGGCGGAGGATCGATCTTGATCATGTGTTTGATAAGGATGACATGGTGTTCAATGACAAGTCAGGTGGTCTTAATTACTCATCCTCTGTGCCGTCAAGCTTTGACAAGTGAGTATTGAGTCTCATTTTGTGTTACTCTTTAGCTTTTGACATAGTATTTACAGTGTAGCCAGTCATGTGTGTATCCTCTGTCAGTTTCTGGTAGTCTCTAGTATGTCGAAAAGTTCTGAAGAAAGTAAGTTGTGAAGTTAGTAATTTTGCTGTCATTGTACTTTTGCTTGCACTTCATTTCAAGTAGACGTATCTCAGAACTGACGAGGAAATGTATAAGCAATGAAATTTTTTTTCCACAAAGTATGTAGCATGATAATTGCTGTTTCTATTCTTACCTCATTAGAATGAATCACTCATTAGTTAGAAGTAAGAGCCTTGGAACGGCTGATGATGTGCATATGAACCGACTAAAACCCACCCTTACACCAGAATTACAGGTAAGGGGAATAATTTTGCTGTAATTTACATGTACCTCTTATTTTCTTTCATTTACACCTAGCACTAATTTTCTAATACCACTGGCCCGCCCCCCCCCCCCCCCCCCCCCACCGCCAATTCAATGTTGTGTAGGTGATCTATGCAGTCTTTGAAATAGTAAAATCAACATTGTTTGGTTGTTTGGGGGAAAGGGAGAAATGTTGCCAGGATGCTCAGAAATCAACTTTTACCACAAAGTGTTGCAATAGTTTTATTGCTAGTTGTACTTGGAAATTCTTTCAAATAGTATCATAAGTTAATGTGTGGAGATTTTGTTTGCTGGTTCTGTTGTTGTCTTTCCACCTTTGCCTCACCTCCTGCATTAGGTCTGCTCTTGTTTATTTAGTTGTAAGTTTAAAACTTCTGAAGGTGCAAGGGAAACATTTTAATCACTGAAGACAAAACAATTAATAACCCTCAGAAGTGAAGAGTCCTATGGTCCTTTGTACCACTGGGCATTCCGGGACTGAGTGAGTGAGTTAGAAGTGAAGAGTAGAACTACTAAGAAGACAAAAGTGAAATATTCAGGAAGATCTTTTCATCGATTGTACCCTGTGAGATCATAAAATAAGCATTGTACTGTAAGACAGGTGGACATAAAGTATTGTTGACGATACAGCTCAACTTTGCTACAACCCAAATATAAAATAGTCATCGTCTCGCGTTCCACTTAGGCTAAAACGGCCGTAAGTAGAGCACAAAATGCCCTCTAATTTTTTTCTTGACATCAAATGTATCAATTTTCAGACGCCATAAACCGCAGGATGAATGTTTCCTGATTAGAGTTAAGAAATCTAATGTTTCCTTTGGTTTGAGCGGATAGATGTTGCATTTTGAGCACTAACATTTTGTTCCTCGATTTTTTTTAACGTATTTGAGCGATTGATGGCTTTTGTCTTTTTCTGAAAGTCTTACAATAATATTTATATTTTTGTTTTATTGGCTTCTTAAATGTTTGTTGTATCAAGAGTTTCAAACAACATTACTCTAAATCCGATGCTATTTATTTGTCAAGCTAATATGTTTAAGAAAAGCGCGCTTTTTCACGTCCATATGATAACATAGTTACATTTGTTTGTTGTGATTGTTGACTGTGACGCCCAGGTTTTCAATCTGACTTGTATCTAGCAGACGAAAGACTGTTATACTTCTGAGCACCTGTTATATATACTGTACTTTGCATCTGAGCGCCTATTATATACATGTATACTGTACTGTTCTGCTCTCTTCCTTTCTTTCTCTCTCTCCTTGTCTTTCTCTGTGGCTTAGCGAAAAAGTATTTCCTCGAATGACTCGTTTACTTCTGATATGGAAGAAGATACAGCTGGCTGCAGGTCACGGTCGGTATGTATTGGAGAAGAAGCTACCCTCCTTATCGACTTTGATAAGATGCACCCATTCTGTCATAGAATTGTAGCCATTTCTTGACTGTTTTTTCTGGACTTTGCTTTGTGTTTAATTTTTTCCTTTTTGTCTGGACTCTAGATACAATGTCTAGATACAATGTTGTGTCACTTTCATTCGTTGTAGTATTTACTTATTGTCATTGTTCGTTCTCCGTACACTCTCTTAGCCTACTGCTTTGGGCACATCTCAGTGCGAACAGCTTGCTCTCCGGTGAAGTACATGTACATTCCTAGCCTGGAAAACGTCTGGAAAGTTTTAAGTCATTTTAGCCAATCAAGCTGTTTTGTACAAGCAGCTTTCTTTTCTTTTGTCGCGGATAATTTAAATGTCCGTCACGAGAGGAGGAAAACTTCCTTATGTCTCTCTTGCCTCTTGTACACTCGTTTGCCTGCAAACTTGACCGGTAAGGGAGGGGGGGGGATTGTTTGTACCCAAACTGTTGTTTAAAATAGCCTTCCTGTTATTGAAACAACACATTTTCAAGTACCTCTTTGCGAACTTTAAAAAAAAAACATTTCAGTATTAACCCTTTCATAACCTTTTTCAGCCTTCCCAATCTTGGCCACCTTTATTTCTTATTAGTTTCTTTCCTCTATGTTAATTTTTTTTCTGTCTTGGCTCTCTATTATTTTGAGGACGGCTTGCTTGACTGAATGCCTTGATCCCCAAGGGGGATATGTACCGGGGGGATATCCGTATTAGGGGGTCGGGCAGACGATTAATTTGAAGATAACTTCAAGGACTACAGGATATCAGGGATAACATATCGGTTAAGCGTTAAAAAACAGTACTTCACATATACATTTTTCATTGCTGTGAAGGTATGCATTACATGGTTTTTGAACTTTTTTGGTGTAGCTGAATATTGCACTATTTCGTGCCACTTTAAATTGTGTTTGCTTTCATTTTCTACAGAGAAATGGTTCTACCAATCAAGAAGGTCTTATGACTGTTAGGTAAAACAATTATTGTTGAGATGAGAGTTTTGTTCCAGAATTTTTTTTCGACTGAATATTAAACGTTGATTTGACTTACGCTGCGCGCGCTTCGTTTGTTTCCATTGAGGAGAATATCTTTCCAGGCTTCAGCGATTGCCGCTTTCAGTTGAGTTTTTTTTCACAATAGATCATTGACGTTTTTGTAATCGCGGTTACAATTTCCCTTCCAGAATGGAACCTGATGAGCAGGGTCGGTTTGGATTTAACGTGCAGGTAATTGAATATTTTTCCTGCAACCTTTCTGAAACGATGTATGTTGTCAAGGTTTAAAGACGCAGAATATTTTACAGCCGTGAAAGATATTTACTTAAATATACTGCCAGTTTAAGATAATAGATGTATCTTTTTAGGGAGGTGCAGATATCAACTTGCCGGTTATTGTGTCAAAGATCGCTCGGGGAATGCCGGTGAGTCTTTTATTCTGTGAACACTCAAGGCTATAATATTGTAATGTTACGTTCACATTATTCCTACATCTGCAAGAAGTTCTATAAAGATTCTCGAGTTCCATCGAGAGGTTATAATAGCGTTATAAACTTCGGATTCTGATACTATGCGATTGGAAAACTTTGAACTAATTTTCACAGGATATACACATACATGGGCCCACACAAACCATGTGGGTGTTGTTTTTGTTGTGTTCTGTTTTCTCACACAGCCTGTCAATTGATTGTAAGTTTATTTTCCTAACGACGGGCTCTTCATTTCCAGGCGGATATGTGTATGCCGCAACTGCAAGAGGGAGACGAAATTGTCCACATCAACGGCAGGATAGTCAAGGAACTTCCGCATCAAGAAGTACTGTGTTTCTTATGATTTATTCCGTCTCTTTTAACTCCGAGAACAAAATGTAAATTCTCCCTGCTGTTAACTATTCATTTTTTCAACGGCACTACCGAATAGGCTCTCTATTTTTCAACACACGCACACGAAGGAACAAACAGCGCGAATGCAAACCACGAGGGGGTGGGGCGGGAAGCAAGCAAATTGAACCAATCGAAGAATAATTTTTCTATTTTTGTTGGACCCCACCTACTATTCCACGGCATTTTGTTGATATCTCACAGCATTTCTCGGAGTGTTGTTTGTTCGTTAAACTTGAAATTCAACAGAGATGTATAAGGCACGTGGAAAGCAGCTTTATTTTTTAATTATTTTTTACTATTATTTATTAGTAGTTTTTTAAGTGACGAATTTTTAACCATGTTTAAATAAAGATTAGCTACCTACCTACCTGCCTACGTACCATGTGACCGGATCGTCAAAGGGCCTGTTCATCTGTTAGTCGCTGTGTAAGCGGCTACTGCGAGCAACGGCTACTGGGATAATAAGTTCTGTCTTGTCATAATTTCATATACAGATGGAAATTGTTTTGCTTTGTTTTCAGATTGTGGATCTAATCAGAACAATCAGTAAATCCAACCGGAGACTGCTGATCATGACGATAAGACCCAACGGTGAGGAGAGATTTTGTCTTTGTATACCTCTTTTCAGCGTTAGCCAGTTCTACTGCACATTCCGGAGAAACCAGTTTCGTTTTCATAGAGCCTGACAAAGAAAAGAGATTAGACGTTTCTTAAACTCGCAACAAAATTTCTGTTTGATTGAAAGTGATACCACCCTTGCTTTGATAAATAAAATTTCATTTGAGTAGGTTTGAATGGTGATACGATTACTGAGGCTACTTAATTTGAAATCGATTTTACCATTTTTCAATTGTGTACCTCAGTTTTCACCCCGTCTTCACGGGACGGCAAACCGTTTGCTGAGTCACCAGTTCATGTTGTGAGCCCAGAGCAGTTTAGCGCTGCTGAACAAAGACACGAACAAGAACGGATAACTGCCAAGCACGTCAAAGAGAAGGAAGTCGCAAAGGACACCGAAGCTCTTAGGGTTTCTATCGAGCAGCTCAGAGAGGTAATTATCCATTTCATCTTGCTCAGAGGGAAAGGTGAGTCACGTGGGAACACGTGTCCTGGAGGTTACAGCCAATCAGAATCTGAACATTTTCGTGCCACATTGTGCACTGTACATTGACATTTTATGTGTGATTTGCATGATTTCTCCTTCCATCTCTGTATAATGCTTTAGAGATTGCAAGACCCGGGAATAGCAAAAATACTAATCTAAGACATAGTGAAGTGAAGAATAAATATGAGAAATTCATTTGTACAATTTCAGAGTTAACCTACTACAGTAATTTGTAAAGTGCATTTGATCATATTCACATGTTACATGATTTGCGCGTAAGAATTATTGATCAATATTATTATTATTTTCCCGCCCAAAAATGCTTCAAAACCAGTTATCTACCGCTCTGTAACCGTCTCGCGAAGTTGCGTCAGATCAGTCCAAAACAGCGGTGAAAGGGACTTTTTTGTTGATGTTTGTACCCGAACCGGTAACTATAACAAGATTTTGACTTTTGGTCACAAATTTATGTTATGGGTTTTTTTTCCTGTAGAATCTTGAAAGTGGCGATCTACTTGTGTACTTCCAGGTAAACAGTGTGATAAAATAAATAAATCACAATATTTAGAGAATACAAGTGAAAATATGAAATATCATATATTTGACAATACAAAGAGTAGACCACACCAACCTTAGTTGATTTTTTGCGGGCCCTCAATTCTAATCGAATTGGAATGTAGAGATGATAGTCTTTGTAAAGGGCGAGAACCAACAGCAAACTCAGCCCACATAATTATGGCACCGAAGGCCCGTTTCTCGAGAGACCCGGTAACTTAACGGGCCCGGAATCAGATTTTGATATCAAATTCTCAAGAAAATTAGGGCGTGTTTTGACCTCTGGTGAAGTCCATTTTGTTTCTCTAGCTGATAACTTTACTGTAAAATTTTCAAACCTTTTGAAACTCCCTCTGGAATGGAAAACAGAACAGCTTAACGGGCCCGGTAATTACCGGGAGCTTCGAGAAACGGGCCCCAGGCCGGAATCAAAGCCGGGCCACATTGGTGGTTAGTGAGTGTGGCCCTCACCAGTGCATCATCTCTGCTGCTCTCTTGCCTTTCTGTATGTGTTATATCTTGATGCGACGGTTCTTTTTCTATTGATTTCAAAAATTAAACTGATTATCAATTTATTTACTTACTTGCATTCAAATCGTTTTGCAGGAATTGTACAGAAAAAAGCCCGGCATGTCTATGGAAGAAGCGAGGAAACCCGAAAACCTGCCAAGAAATAGATACAGAGATATTTTACCCTGTAAGAACAAAACCTTTAGTCTCCAGATAGAAATTCTCATACTTAATTCTGAGAATTTGAAGTTCATCAAGAACTTGCTCGCCCGTTGAGGATTTGTTATGTTTTCGTCGCCTGTTTATGGGTGAAAAGAAAGAATATATTATCACCTTGTTTTTGTTTACAGATGATGACACACGTGTTAAATTGTACAAAGGAAAGAGTGATTACATCAATGCAAACTACGTCAGTGTAAGTAGCACGTGACTCGATCACATGGCTTAATATTTTCAATGACCGAATTGAAAAGCGTACATATTTAAGCAATTCACTTTTTCCATGGTTACCTAGCCTCATCTAGACATGAGGGTACTCGG
>CM042752.1:554600-578379 GCA_022496165.2 Catalaphyllia jardinei
TGAGTTGGGAGGTATAACAAAACACTTACTGACTGGTCCCGTGGGAAACAGTGAGTTTTGTTTTCCTCAGATCTCAATGCTTCCCGATCAAAGCTTTTGAAACTCCTATCTGGAATGGAAAACAAAACAGCTTAACCGGCCCGGTAACTACTGGGAGCTTCGAGAAACGGGTCCCAGGCTCTTTTGTGGTGCAGAAGGCGTTATTGAACTCTTCGCTCAGAAATTTTCAGCAATGGTGTGTTAGAAATAAACAAAGTCTTACCGCCAATATGAAGAACATATGTGACAGGCGCAACAACTTTCACTTGAAATTCTCCGTCTGCGGAAGTAACATCTTGAAATCCAGTCATGTGACCTTCTGAAATCCAGTAGCCTGAAGTCACGTAGAACACTTGTGTAGGGACATTGCTTTCACAATTGCATACCCTGAGGATTCGGTCAGACCCAGGGGGTCCCTGTTGACCCGGAGTCCCGGGCTCCCCTTTAGCCCCTGTGGGGCCTGAGGGTCCGGCTGGGCCTCTCATGCCCCTTGGACCTTCCTTGCCTCTCCAACCAGGGATTCCGTTCGTTCCATTAACACCGGATTCCCCGGGCGAACCCTTCCTTCCTCTCCGGCCCAATAATCCGGGCTCCCCTTTTTCGCCTTTAGTACCCGGGATTCCGTTGAGGCCATTTCTTCCGGGAGGTCCATTAGGTCCTTGGGGGCCTGGGTGGCCGGGAATTCCTGTTCAGAAAAACATTTTTGAAGGGTAAATATCATGACAGAACTTGAGGTACTTAGCATGACTCAGACGTTGAAGATGGACCTGGGTTTTCCGGATTAGATATATAGAATAAAGGTGATCAGAAAGGAGCATTGTGTTACAGCACTGGAGTGGACGCCAGAGGCGAGGAGAAGACCAGTCCCACCTAAAGCAACATGGAGGATAATGGTTTAAGAAAGGCGTGTATATGGGTGGCAGTCAGGGACGACTGTCAGAGCTCTAGCAGTAAATCGAAGTGGATAGAAGGAGAATGTCAAAGCATTTTCAATCGCATGGAGAAATATACTGTGATATAGGTATACATAGATACTGCTTACAATGATGCTAGAAGCTAGAAAACGTAAAACGTAAACCATAGGAAAACGGACAAGAGAATTTGAAACCAATGGTTTCACGACTCGGCGAATAGGTGTTGTGCATGGGTGTTATGCTACTGAATTTCAAAGCAGGTTGGCTAGCGGGAAATGTTTGCTCTGAAAGTTTCACTGTTAGTCGACTCCCATACGCAACTCAATTTCAGTCATTGGTTATATCATTGGTTATAAACCAATTCGATGAGAGCAGAAAACTCGTGCGTTTGTCGATCCACAAAATAATCCTGCGATTAAATATCTCTCCTGTGGTGTTTTTGGTTGCTACTAAGATATCGGCCCAGCTGGGCATTTCAAGTTGTGCTTTTCACGATTTCATTTCCTCCATTTAGAAATAACGTGTTTCAAAAACAAAGAAGTTGACTTCTACGTCACAAGAGGGCAATATCTATCTGCACTGGGTATATGACCTTATGTGGTATGGGCGTGTTCGAATAATACAAGAGAAAATGCATTTAGCAACTTTGGTGAGCCATTATTATGTAAAGAATTACAAGATAATTTAAGGCGATTATTTCACGCGAAAACAATCTTAGTCCAGAGTGTGGAATTATGCGAGTTAAAAGAAGCAATCGAACGCTGAGTTTTTGAAGAAATCACTGGTTGGTTTTTCAAAGAATTGCAATTGAATTTACACGTAACAATTTTTAGTAACAGTAGTAGTTGGTTGTATTATTTTTAGCACTTAAAAGCAATTCTCATATTAATTGATTAAGAGAGTTAAAACGTGACAAATAAGATGAACGAGACAGCTTGGCGACTCTGGGCCGGAAGAAAGATTCCTGAACACAAAAATACGGACGAGGGCAGTGAGCAGATTATTTCCACTGCTGTATTCTGAACAACAGGGTCGGAAATTAACATTTTTAGGCAGGCGCCAACTGGTGACCGACCTTTTTTTTCAGTCGCCAAATGGGAAAATGTGGCGACCAGCTGTGAAATTCTGTTCGCCAGTGCAAAATTTTTAGTCGCATTGGCGACCAGGAAAGCGCAATTTCCGACCCTGAACAACTGGATATAAATTAAATAGTTACCTCGAAAACTGTAGCTTTTTAAAATTTCGTTGAAAGTACAAAAACTTTAAATGTATTCATTAAAAAAATTACCATTAAAAAATGGTAATTTTTAAAGCCTTTATTTCTGGTAAGGTGGCTGGTTTCATGATTGAAATCTTATCTGTTATCTATATTTTATTAAAGAACAGCAGTGGGCGAAAAATATAGTCTTTTATGATCTTCGTGAAGTAAAACTTCGGTTAAACAATTATTTCTTTTGTTCTCATCTTGGATAACTGCTTAGAAAGTGACACTCAGATTTGAGAATTTAACCGTTGCATAGACGTCCTCTGTTTTAATAAAAGCTTTAACTTGATGGTTCTCACTTTTCAACTTGAATGCTTACGGCCTCCAGAGAGAGTAATACACATTAGTCTCTATTAATTACCACTAAATACGATATAAAGTTGCTCTTTAAAATATTAGATACCTAGCTATTTGTATTGCTTGGAAGGGTGTTACAAGTAAGTGAAACAGGAAATTGATACATTTTATAAGCAATATATTCCTGATTAAAAGTCAGGCGATAATCTGATATAATTACACTGCTATATTACACCAGGGACTTCATTTTCACAAGAGTATAAGATCCAGACTTCCTTTTATGGAAAAGACACAGCAGTTGGATTCCTACATTGTAAAATAAGTTATCGACTTGAACACAACTGATACATTTTCAAATTTTTAAACTATATTTAACACAGTTAAGGAAACTTGAAGAATATGCTACCCAATGAGTTTAAAATCCGACCCATTCCATGACATGAGATAAACGCTGGTAACTTTATACCGATGGGACCGAGGGAACGGGTTTATCAACTGCGGTTTTAAAATGTTTCGAAACGTGCGTGCTAGGTGTTCGGAAAGCAACACTAAAAAACTGTGGAAACTGAAAAATAATGACAGGAACCAGTGTGTAAAAGAGAAATGTCAGGAAGAGGGTGTGACTGGATTACATCAGAGAAAGTTTTTATCCATCCACGAAATCTTTAAATTTGTTGTCAAGAAGACAATCTTTTGTAGAAAAAATGATGGTGACCAGTACATGTTTATCTCCAATTCGAAAGCGCAAGAAGACTTTGACCGGGCTCATATAAACAGACAAAAAGTGATAAATTCCTACTAGGATACACAAAGTCGTTAGCACAGGGATAATGCTTCAAGAACAAGTCTTTGCTTGTACTTTATGGGCTGTTAAATGATCTCATGGCAGTGTGTTAAAACTCGCAGCAGCCATTTTTCCCTTCAGTTTGGAGGATTTATCAAATAGCATCCCTGTCAGAATCTGTACAGTTATAGCTTATTGAATTATTTTTACTTACATCATATAAAAATCTTACCGTTTCGCCCTGGTGTTCCTGGAATTCCCTGAAATAATAAAGAAAGTGTTAGTTTCTAAAGAAGGAAAGGCAAAGAAAGGCGCAAAACAGCCTTAACGGTTTGCACGTCTAGCCAAATTTTTCAAGTTGGTCCTTTATAATCCGCGTTAACCTTCTCCATTCTTTGCCATCCTTGTTCCGTTATGGTTTATCACTATCTCTTTGGGGTTTTTCTATCTTAGTAAACTTTTATTTTCAGATTTCCTTTACTGAATTTAAAGATAATTTTTTTCGTGGTCAAAGTCACTCCAAATGCTGTTACTGAGCTCCTATAAGTCTTATATTAAGAATAACTTGATTCAAATGCTTTTTTGAAGGTGAGACCATGCATAACCTCTATTGCTCGGTTGTTAGCACCGCTTTTTGAAAAACACTCTTGCGCGTGCAAAGATCTAACAGAATTTTTAAGCGCTAGCATCTGTCATTTGATGAGTCATTCCGTATTGCACCGTACACTAGCCGATTTTTTGTCGGCCGACAAAAAATCTTCTTTTGTCGGCTAGTGTGCGGTGAATTCAGACAAGTCTGCGACAAAAATCGGGGCTTGTCGGGTAATATCTGACAGTGCTAGATCTGAAAACGTCTTGTCGGGCCTTGTCGGCTAGTGTGCGGTGGACCAAGACAATTTGTCGGGGCTCGCGCGTACCTCAACCAGGGCGGAAAAGCGCCCTGCCTCAACCAGTGAGGAATTGTCATAAGAGTCACGTGAACAAGCGTCCAACATGGCGGAGATCGACTTGGCCCCAAGCCTAAACTCGGCTAGTCGCGACAAAAAATCGGCTAGTGTGCGCCAAGCTTTAACCCGATTTGGCCCCGACAAAAAATCTGCAGTGCTGCGACAAAAAATCAGCTAGTGTGCGGTGGCCTGATATTCCAACGGATGAACAAACTGCATTATAGTACGTGCCGGTTATTAAGGATTATAAGGCAAGTCAAAACACTTTACATTAACATCAAGATCATGAACTAACAACGCGTTTGTAAAATCGAAATTAAAATCCTAACCACACGAGAATCAAGGCTTGTTCGAAGCCCGATTAATAAAAAAACCAAGAATCAGAGAGAACTTTGACGTCAATTTTGTAACTCTTCGGTGAGTATTTCTGTTTATATTGCTTGTAGCTCTGTTTTGAGTCTAAGTAATCTCAAGCTACACAAGACATAAGCAGTGAAAACCCTTGATTGATTGATAATATTTCGGTTACCTTTTAATCCCGTGTTAGCGCGGTTAACCGGACTTCAAACAATTCGGCCCAGAATTACTACTGTCAGTCTCAACCGGCAATCCGCAGAAACGTTCAAGTCTCAATTCATTCCGAAATCTTCCTTCTCTCTGACAACTTTCTTTTTGCGACAGATTGAGTCGAGCAAGCGGTTTTGATTCGTTACCGAAAGATACATTTTACACAAATTGTCAAATTCTAGTTGAATCCTGATTGAAAAGGTTTTTTAACGCTATATAGCGCTCGTTGCCAAAATCATGACGTCCTTTAGTTGTACAAGAACAATATTCATCAGGTTGCTTGAGTTACTGGGAAATGTCATACATGCGGGAAAAAAAACAATTTATGACGTTCCCCTCCCCTTGTTCTTCCCACCAACCCACCCCCAACCCATCCTCCCACGTTTTTTTTTTTCTTCATGGTTCAGTGGCTAACAAAAGGCGACAAGAGATCTTTTGGCGTTGTTTATCCCGTTTAACTGGTTAGAGAATAAACCTTTGCCAGTTAGGATCCACTAAGGTTTAGCAAGTTATCTGGATGGAAGAACGCTAAGCGACAGTTTTCAAAGCTGAGTAAAACAAATGTTTTCATCGGAAACATTCTGTAATGAAGGCGACTGTTGAATCTAACCCACACTGAGCTGTTGTGTTTATTTGCTTTCATTTATAAACAAATTAGGTCGGAAGAAATGAACTCCTTCTAAAGTATGCCTTTCGAAAATAAATATTCCCACGACATGAAAGAAAAGAGTCAAATATTGGCCTGGTGCGTCTCAGGTTTAAGAACTTTTGGTTTGATATTCATGATAGCTTTCTTTCCTTCCAACTTTGATGGCAATCGGCAGCGTATAAACCAGCCACAGTTTCACTTTCAGAAAGGCTAAATCACGATGTAAAACCGCAAATGTATGCACCAAAGGAAGAGAAAGATCGTAACAAATAATAAGTCGGGCTATTTACGACATAAATCATTCTTGATAATGAACGGTACGTGGAAGATTGAGCGGAAATTTGGTTTGCCTTTCTAAAATTATAATCTGCGTTACATTGCTCAACGCAGCATGCGGTTCTCAAGGAAATACAAGCGTCATTTTCTTTAATTCGTTCAAATCACCGAGCTTGGCTAAACGAGCGGAAAGGTTTGACGACAATAAGGTTGAGCAAGAGTCTTTATCAATAACGATCTTATAAAGGAAACTCGCTCTTCATGCGATGAACTCAATAAAAATTCCTTTCCCTTTCACAACAAGTTTACAATAAGTTAACTTAGATTTACTAGCTCTTTCTAGATTTTAGCATAAGAAACGTCTTTGCTCACGCACTGCTCATTTCTTATTTATCTGATAATTTTACCAAATTAATTAATCTCTTTTTGTTCATGAGGTGTTAAACGAACATTTACATGAAACAACCACTGACTTTGACACCGCAAAGCCAAATTTTCCAATGTCATTCCGTGACAAATATCTGCCTTAATCAAACATGTGAAACTTGCCGCTTTCTAGTTTTTCTCTGGGACTGTTCTCAAGTAAACAGTCTTTCAAAGACCGTTTGCTGGCTGACCAAATTAGCACGTTCGTATTGTTTTGCTGAACTGACAAGTTGCTATCAAAAAGGCCCCTCTAAACAACATTGTACATTTCTCTGAAAAAGCGTCTGAAACCTTTCCCTTCACGAGCTGAGGGATGTTCGAGGTTTGACGAACTCGAAATATCTTTAACCAGCTCGAATATTTACTTTCCGTAAAAACATCCAGTTCTTCGTCACAAGGCTCTTTGATATTGTATTAGAACAACGACGATAACTACGATGTAGTTCACCGCTAACGTTTGAAAAGGATTAATTCTCGGTTTTCTATCTCAATAAGGAGACTTTGAATGAATATCCAACAAACTGCGTCACAAACTTTGCACACTGGGTAAACTTGAAGTACAGGCAAAGTTCTACGCAACAAGAATGTTAATTTTGCTTCTTAACTAGTGTGATCCGCTTTAGGACAAAAATAACTAGCAAGGTCAAGAGCTTGTGTTATTCTATATTGGAAGCGTGCTATTGAGTAAAAGTGGGTTGTTTCATAACCAGGTCAGAAGAGACATTAAAAACATCTGCGTATGACAACATGGAAGCGAAAATCCACTCCACGAAAAAAAAATTCTTCCGCGCTGCGACTTCTTTGCACGACTTTGCTGAAATAATGCTTCTTTGTTTACAATGCTGAATTTTAAACAGCCTTACGTTTGAATGAAAGAGTAATAAATGTTTTTCTACTTACACAACAAGTTACGCTCTTGCAGCGAGAATTTTCCTTCCCAGTGTCAGTGGCTTTGGTCTCTTGGCACAAACTGGGAAAGCAAAATGGGGGTTAGGATTTCGTAAAAAAAAACGACGTAGTTTTTCCTCTAGCTTGAGTGTGTTGCTCTTTCTTAACTCACTTCTCTGTAATTATAGTAGCGTTAAGACTCCAAGGTTTTCTCGAACCCGTGTACTCTGAATGTAGCTAGAAACGTAGCACCCACATGTTGAAAGAGAGCACTAACCTTAATGTTGGAAGACGCAAGCATGTTGTGGCCAGAAGTAGTAACATTATCTGAAAGTTCCCGAGTTTAGCCATCCTCGCATGCAACATGTTGCGTATCAGCTCAGCTCACCGAGTGTCTGAAATTAATTCAAAAATTCGGGTTGTAGATCACTGCCTTATTACCGTAATAAATTCACTTCAAAAATCACCGGTGCAGAACCGCAAGGCCTATAAACCCGCAGGCGAGAACACTGAACAATACCTGATTTAATTTCTAAGACATCGTGCGCACAATAAGTTTGCTCAATTAGACCATTGCCCTTGGTTGAAGTTCACCTTGTAAAAGGCGAATATGTCCCTCCTGGATATATTACTATTGCCATGAGCTTAGGGAAGACATGACCTTATGCGAGCCCTTTCCTTGTATATCGGAAATTTGATGGATGTCAGTCAGTGCGGATAGCGTATGTATGCGTTGAGAATGCCCAATACTGAAATGTTATTTCGTTGCCAAAAATGCTTGCTTTTGGCTTTGTCACGGAACATGGCATGTTTAAGAACCCGCAAAAGTAAGCGACTTTTATTCTACTGTGATCCTTTTGAATGAATTTGCAATTATTATGCACACCTCAGTGATAAACATTGTCCGATGTGTCTTTTTCTTGTGCGAATCAAGCTGCCATGTTATGTACGTGTGATGTGCCATCTATCTGTGGGTACTTAGCTTAACACTTTTAGGAAGAGCTTCTTTGATAACGATAATAATCCGATTTGAACCACTTCAATAGATACATTTGAACAAAAAATGAAAGTCGTAATTTTTTAGCAGACTTGTAAGCAATACATGTATGTTCAGGAATTAATTTCTAGTAAACATTGATGAAACAAAAAAAAGTCGGAATGGGTTATATTGTTAGACATGGAATCCTGGGGCCAGAGAAGCAACACCTTCTCGAATCAGCTAAATAAAGAAATAAATAAATTGGAATTACTCTTTGGAGACTAACGTGCCATTTTTGTGATTTCTTCCTTTAAACAAAATAGTCTGAAATAACGACATGCAGTAAAAATAATCCACCAAAAAGGCTTATACATTTCAAGTCAGTTTTGAATGTTAATTTTTGTGATTATTGATTGGCAATTATTTAGAGCTGATTTTCGATGAATACATCGATTACAACAAAAACAAAAAAAAGAGGCTTTGTAATAGTCAAGGAGATAAAAGTAGAAAATTGTCATTTCGAAACAATTCCTCATTTCCTACAGTTCAGTGATAATTTCGTGGCTTCACAAATAAGTCTACATGCACAATCCCCGTCCAATCCGGGGAAATTTTAAAGCGCAGCTTTATTTTAACGGTTTAGCCTACCCTCTACACTAATCCGTCACGAAAACGGAGCTTTTCGGAAACGGTCTTCAAACAAGAGGAATTTAAATAGATGACTATGCGTTTTAATGTTGACGGAGAACATTTTGAAAATGAAGCTTTTAGAAAACGATGAGTTCACGATGATAATCTGACCCTGACCAAGTTTTCCTCAAGCGCAAATTCAAAATGGCCGGAGATTGATGCGTTTTCAAATTTCTCGGAGGCAGAATAGTGTGGACGGAAACAGTTCCTCCAGCGTAGTTTAGACAGGGCCATTAACTTCAAAGTGTATTTTTTTTTCCACCAAATTTGTTGCTCGCTTCTTGTTCATTGTCAATAAGCCGTATTTCGTGGTTTTAAAATTCTACTTTTTATTTTTAGACCTTTTCAACCAGCGGGTGGACATACTCAAACACATGAAGTCAGTCACTTCATGCCGACCATGCTGTACAAACGACACTGAACCCTTCAAATCACAATATAATGAATTGCTGATTTTGAAAAGTAAGGAAGATAGATATTTAAGATTGTAATCGCTTAGAATGGAATATTTTAAAATCTCGATACATTTTTACAGGTTTTTCGTTATTAAACAAAGAACAACTGGAATGTTACTTAGAACTGGAATTACTTATGATTCACGATATTATAAGAATATGGTGACTTAATCGGGCAAGCCACTCATAGATTTCTCAATGCCCTTCACTGGTTTTTACAAATTAAATAATGTTTTTTTTTCAATGAGCATCATACCCGAACCTGGTCACCTAGAAGAAAACTAAACGGTCAAAACTGAGCACAATGGTAGCTTCTCGTGACGGCAAGTAACGGTCTGTTTGCTGTGAAAACATAAACACTATCAACTCATCTGCGTTATATACACTCTTAGAGATCCAGTCCTTGACGGCGATTATATTTCTCGCGCGGAATATTTAGCTTGAAAACACGGGTGCTTTCCATTATACCAAACTAACCGGTAAGAGTTCAGTGGGAATACCTGAAAGAAATGGTACGACATTTTCCGATTAAACCGGGTCAACCAATAGAAATGGCTCTTGTCATTTTAAATTCTTCTACCGAATTCCCTAATTAGAGCAAAGAACCGATTTGTCAAAAATGGAACGGTGAATTTCGGTTGGAATATCCCGACCGAAGTATATGGACCACCTCCAGAAGTGATCCCAAATATTTCGGTCAGAAGAAACCGAAACGGACCTTTCCATTTTGATTCCGACCGAAATTTGCAGAATTAATCAACAAATTTTTACTTAACTAGTGTCGAGGTTTAAATGTGTGATGTATTGAGTAATTTTTGCAAGGACCACCGTGACAAAACAGAAGTACCGGATCCTCTCGTTTTAAAGGATCTAATCAGCTATAAGTTGAATAATAGACGAAAATTAGGGATATATTTCGGAAAATATATTCCTATACTGTGTCATCAGCCTTGCTAATTTTCGTCTTTTAAATGTGTGACTGATGTAATGAAGTCCATTTGAAAAGACAATGAAAACTGGTCCAAATGCTTGGTACCCGAGGTCGGAATTCTTTGCTTTCCATGCTTCTCTAGTTAGGTGTTAATGGACTCATTAATTGGCACTGGTTATTGTGGGCCCGCTTCCAGAACCCTTACCCTAATTATGATTAAAAAGATCTGTGATTTTACCGACCCCATTTAAAACCAGACTAAAAATTCTTACAAACGAGTAAAGGGGGTAAGTTTCTAAAGAAACTGTGGTGCTGCGTCGGTGGGAGTATTACAAGATAATTTGGTTTTATCAACTCAGTTGATAAAACCGAATTATCCAAAAATTCTTGCATATTGGTAACTTTTATATCTTATGTTTTACCAAAAATCTTACATATGAGTAATTTTAAGTTATTGTTTTATTCATTGTTGTAATCTTAATTATTTAAAGCAGTCCGCGATACTCTTTTTTTTAAGACTGAAGACTTAATCGCTAAATAAATAAATTAGTTAATTAACTAAATAAATACTCTATTTATGACCGTTGCCCTAAAAATAATTTTTGAAGGGCTTGCGTTTATGGTCTTCTAAAAAGCATGCCCAATTCAAGACTAGAGTACAAAACCATATCAGTTAAAAATTATAGTTTTTCGGCCATTTCAATTTTAGGAGAAAGAGAAATCAAACAGCGGTTACAAACATAGCAAATAAGTTTCGCATGGTACATTCAACTTGACGTTTCATATGCAACAACACTTCTGAAGATGTATGTTGTTGCATACAAAACGTCGAGTTGAATGCACCATGCGAAACAAGTTGCTGTTTGTAACCGCTCTTTGTTTTCTCTTTTTCCTTAAAAGCATATCTTCTTAAGACCAAAAATGTCTAAATCGATACCCTATTTATGACCAAAACGGCTGAAAAACCATGCCCTTTAAATTGGGGCTGCATATATCTATATAGAACATAGAACTCGTTCCTATCGCATGGGCGTAGCCAGGATTTTTCAAAGGGGGGGTCACACTGAGTCATACAGAGGGTACTCACCAGATTGTCACCTGAATATTGTAGGTTGTTTGCTTACAAAAGCTTACAAAGGGGGAGTCACGGGCACTCCAGGACCCCCCTGGCTACGCCCTTGTCTCGAACTCGTCACCTGACTGATTCTATTCTTTTTTCACCTCGCTATTCGAAAGGCACGAGACGTATTTCTGATCTCTAAGCGCAAGACCCTTGAACCTTCTGGGTTAAACAGGCGTGAGGAAATTTTTTTAGTCGTCCGGTCAGCCTTTCAATTGGTTTCATACCTAGGTAGCCTAAATACGAAGGTACCCCTCCCCCCGGACGTTAGATAAGCCCTGCCCTCGGCAACTGTACTGAAATTTGGCCGAAATTAAGTTACATCACTTTTAATATTTACGATATAAATGCAGAAAAATGAAAATAAAAACCAGCCACATCCTATACAACCCAGCGGGAGGCTAGATATTCAGCTAAAAATTACAATATTCAATTTCATGGTTCATAATATTACAAGAAACGAAAAACTATTGATAATTTACACTTAACTTTCTTAATACTGGTATGTTTAGAATCAAGGCATGTTTTCCTAAAACTTTAACAAATTTATGCGATTGGCTGAATGATATGACTTACTTTGGCCCTAGTGCCAACTCCATGTTGGTGCATAGATGGTTATACGCGAAACTTTATAATACTACTTACTCTGTTTTTGTGTGATCGCTCTACCACTCCACCGTATCGAAGCCATGAAGTAGCCATGAAATTGTGGTATTACCGTTGTGTCGGTTTGTTTTATTTTATAAGGGCTACCTTACGTGAAGCTAGCTGCGAAAAATCTCACATTGCCAATGCATGTCTCTCAATAATGTTTTGCTTTGTTTGGAATTAAAATATGTTCACTATCACTGGAATTCTATTCAGTGTAAATCATGTTATTAAAATAGCCAGACCAGAGGGCACTTCCAATGTTCTGCTCTGGACTGCTCTGGAGTCGCACTGTTAAAATACAAACCACGGTTTCAAATGAAAAAAAAATCGTTAAAAATTGAAAGAAAGCTAAGAATTTGTTGTATAATTTTCAAATGGAAGGTAATAATTTACACTATGAAAAACTCAAAATGATTTATTCATTTATTTGTTGCATCAGTTTGAACTCGGCAAAATTGAGACCACAGTAAGTTTGCCGTCACGGAGTTTTACTCAAAATTCTCCTGATTTCCAGATCAAGGAGGGTCACGAAAGCTAAATTCCCCGCCGTTTTGTTGACAATTGTGCCGGTCCTTGGAGATTAACAGCTCTTGTCGGCTACTTAGAGATGATCCTCCACTCAATTATATCGCTCAAAGATCTTACATTTTAAAAGCATTAGCAATTGAAAAATGCAAATAAACTATTATGAAAGCCAATACATTAAACGCTGATACCATATGAAAAAAAATATATAAATAGAGGGATCAAGATATCATGGAAAATAAACACATAATTACATTTGGTTCGATCTATTCTAAGTCTTGCCTCGCAAACGTTACACAATTTCTACGGTCGCAGTTTGCAGATAGGAGTTTCAGTAAATACACTTTTGCCGTTTCCACAAACGAGAAGTACCGCTAATATCATTAATAGGGATTATTAATTTAAGGACCAAAACAGTGTCTTAGCAACCATGCTCTATAAGGGTACGTGCTGGCAGACTGAGCGAAGACATAAAACTCTACTCCATAACACTGGCCATAAAAAATCTTCACGCATCGATGTCTTTGAAGAACTGGTAGGTTTTTCGCACTGGTATTTCGACGGGAACAGCGATACGGTTACTGATTGCGTAAAATACTATATGTTTGTTTCACCTTTTTATATCAAACAAACACAAAATGAAAGCACAGTTGTAGAACAATATTCCAAATTAACAGGACTTGCGTCGTGTATCATCATCCATGCTTTCGAATGTTTGTGTTCGGTTTGTCCGCCCATTTACTAAAGTCGTTGCAAAGACGATATAAGGAATAAAAATCAAGTCATACTCACTGATACTAATAAGGCGCTAGTCTTTGAAGTAAATGCTCAACATCTAGGACTTGTATTTAAATATCCATGCTTGATTCCATTGGCGATCAGCACACAACTCAAATCTACGTAATAAAATCGAACAGTTTGTTGATCATGTGACCAACTGATTGAGTGGTCACACAGACTGCTGGATATTTGTCGAGGCGATTGTGTGTGAGGCAGAATTGACCAAAAACAACCTCCCAACACTATAGCTGAAAATCAACTAGCTAAATGAATTCATTGTTTATTCACATCCCTATATCATTAAAAAATCAACGAAAGGTAGTGAAAAAAAAAATTCATGCAAGCAACAGTATCGTGAAAAATAATGACAAAAATAAGATGTTTTTATCATCTCGATCTTAGGTGATTTTTTTTGCGAATAAGAAAAAAACTGCGCTGGAAATCATGTTTGTGACGGTAGGTGCCAAGTCTCATTTCTTAATTTCTGCACAAACAGCTAAGCAAAATACAAGCTTCTCTCATACTGAATGTTTCATTTACACACAGTATCTACAAACCTGAAAACACTACCAAGCAGTTCGTGTTGACTGTTAATTTTTTTTCAGGAAAGCAGAATGCTCAACCATTTTACTAAGGAGATGATTCATTCAAAACGACGTTTCTTTACTTGATTAAATTTGATGTTTTATAATTAAGCCGACTCTTGGTACCATTTACAAAAGCAAACAGAGCTAAACAAGAGTGACAGGACTCGCGAGTTGAATTAAAACTGCCTACCTTACCATAATGACAATTGTGGACAGAAAAAACGTGATAAATAGAGAATGATTTTGCTGCGACTGAAGTCTTTTCGATCCAAGATGAGATTTAAATTACCTCCACCCACTCAGTCCAAAATCTTGTACAATATAATTCGCAAGATAAGATGGCGCCCTCAAGGCCAGTGAATGTATCACTAAGCAATTTAGGAACAGATCCAGAGCATACCTTACATGCGCATGGCATATATTGTGCTCAGACTTTTTACTGGTACATATTCAAGATAACCTTTATAACAACAAAACCTGCTCGTTTGCAGAGAATGCCACTCAAACCCAAGTAGAAGTATGCCTACAGATAATCATAGATAAGCATAGATAATCATGGGGAATTGTGTGTCTGATACGGCTTCAATTAAGCGGGATTTTTTCTAGTCTCGATTTCCAGGAGTTTTGAAAGCCCAGTTGTCTGTTGTCATTCTTCTCCTAAACTGAACATTTATTTGCTCTTTATGCTTATATTTAAAAAATCATTTACTGTACTGTTTGATAAAATAACTGAGGTACTGCGCGGGCTCTCTTGACAGGTGTAAACGTTTTATCTTCTCCTTATTTTTTAGAATTATTTTATAAAAGTAAAAGAGCACTTTTTGTAGACATAGCCTCGTGTAAACACTCAGCGGGTTGGGAGAATTCTCTAACGCTATGGAAACCCGAGATAATTTGATTCATGATTTGCTCGATGACGTTTTTTTGTTGTTACAGAAATTCAATCTCACTGCTTTATCTTTAAAAACGGTTGTTTCCTTGCATCCGTGAAACTATTTTAACTAAATAACACGATAAAACGCTTCATACTGGCCGTATGAATCAATAAATGTACTGTTTGTTTTTAAACTACGTTTCCGTTCTGTGTTATACGATTACATAAAACGTCCATCCTTAAAAATGTTATTATTGTAATATTGAAAATTTTAATACTTAGTCAAACAGTACCCTATCTAAATCTCAACTTAATCTTTACAATTAATTGCTTCTTAGTTTTTCTAAAGTGCATACAAAGATATAAGAGCCTCTTAAAGAAAAGATTCTTACAGCGGGAACGTTTACATTTCGCTTCATTATACTCAGACGAAGACCACTCACTGAAAATCAAGGTATTTATCCATCTTTTTAGCTGTAAAGCAAACATATGCATAGCTCAGACAACTGCCCACTGTATTTTTTTGACGCATTAAAACATGCATGAGAATTATTTCCGTTCCTTCTTACTTATACAAAGACAGGCAAAACAAGTTTAAACTTGCTACAAATTACAGTGCAGAAACATTGGATGGGTTTGGAGATTCTCTTAAAAGGAATACAGCAACAGCAATAACAACAACAACAACAACAACAACAACAACAACAAACACGTGTGTCAGTCAGAACACAGCCACCCGGTACCAAGGCGCGTGCCTGTTGTCTACCGCCATTTAGTCGGATTCTAATGAGTTTCCCTGATCCCGTTAAGCGATAGTATTGTAGCTACCTGTTTGTTGATCAAATCACCGATGAAAATTTATAATGCCAGAAATTGAACTTTTGAAGGACATCCAACCGTCGGGAGAAAATACTTGCGACCTTATAGGCAATGTTCAACGTGGTTCTCCAAGTTGATCGTCACCTCTATTCACGCTCTATTTTGTACGGGGTTTAAAATTACCAAGGCAATACAGTGCCTAAAAATAGCTAAAAATAAAAGACAAAAACAGACAAACAAGCACAACGCCGTGGCGAACAAGCTAACATAATAAAATTAACAAGGTTGTAAAAATGCGAAAAATGTCAATTCAACTATTTTGAAATGTCAGTTTTCATGTGTGTCCCATTTCTTAGAAATAATTATTGGCTTTTTGACTCCAAGTGGAGACCTCCCCCCGAGGTAGACGCAGCTTTGCATTTCAAACTGCTTTGTTTAAACTATGCAGATTTTATAGTCCTACTAAGCTGGGAAGAGAAGCAAGCTTAAAGAGTTCACTTGTCTTTTATGATAAAAGTTGCGTGCTATGTTTGCATGATAGCCAGTCTGACGGGCGATCCATGTTAAATGCATGTGACAACTTGAAGTCGTCCTCAGTTATTCGAGATGTTAATTCGTTCCAAACTCTTCTGAAACCGAGGACTTCATTTATCACTTCCATTTTCATTTTGATTTTTCAGTAAAAAAAAACCCGTGTAAGTAAAATGAAGAAGTGAAAAAAACTAAGCTGTCTAGATACAGAATCAACGACGAACAAAATATTTAATTGATCGGTCCAAGTGCAGTTCTTGATTAAGTAATTGAAGGTCGGCCGGTCGGTCCATGGTTCATTAGACTACGTACCCAGTCCTTCGTTTCTTGTGTTGTTTTTAATTTCCTTAGGACAAACAATCCGGGAAAACGCCAATTACCCTCTCGGCAGGGCACGAGGAGACAGCCCCGTTGGTATTTTATGACTGGGTTCGTCTACGGCAACCCAGTAATGACGTAACAAGTTACCATGTAAATCTGTGGTCAAGAAAAACTGTACAATGGTGACTTCTACGATTCACGAACTTCTACGATATATCAACATTCTAACAGAGCTTTCAGGACAAACTTCTTTATTTGGTGTTGTTTTCTTCGTATTCAGATCTCTTGGGAATTGAGAGACAAAAAGAAAAGCCTCGAAGATATGTTGGCCTGTTGTGCACCGTTTATTGTAGATTTTTTCACATCATCATAGAGGTATATTTCAGCATTACTTACACGACGTACGTCATCTTATACCGGGATGTGACAATTTGTGATATTTCCTTTACAGTACGGTACAACACATGCAGTTGGTCAATATCTGTATTCGTTTTAATCCAAACATGATTCACAATAGTTTCTCTTTTTCGCACTATTTTTAATATACAACACACTACAAAAACTACTTCAAAATTAATCAACGTCTACTGGGGGAAGAAAGACAGAAATCCCAGAGCCCAGAATAGGTTCTAAAGTCACTGAAAGTCCAGGATCAGACACAGATTGTCTTGAATTCTTTGACGTAAGTTTTCCTTTCATAAGTTGTCCTTTAAGTCTCTTGTCAGTGCTCAATGGCGGTGTCTGCGATCCTAAGTGTACAGCAGTTCCTGAAGCGAACAAACTGAGTTCTCCTACAGACTGCAAGGCAATGACCAAACCCACATGTTAATATGTGCTAAAAAGTGTTATTATTATTACAATCGTATCTATAACAAAACTCTCGATCGTGCTTGGTTCTCTGCGCGCCTATTTATAATGGTAATAGGACTGAGTGGAGTCCAATTCGATCTGTAATCATACGAGTGATAACAAAATCGGATGACCGCGAAGCGGGAGTCCGATTTGTAAATCACAAGTATGATTTACAGACTGAATTGGACGACACGATGTCCTGTTACCAATTAATCAAAACTATGACAAAATTCGAGAAACGAACAAAGCATCGATTGAGCATTGAACGATTTTAAAACGTTGTTACGAATGCTGAAAATCTCAGCAGTTTACTCAACAAAGTGCACCGCAACAGCGCGCGCAAAATGGTGCGTACTGTCCAATTACAAGCATGACGTGTGCAACTGTCCAATTAATGCTCAAATCAGGCTGCTGATAGCCAATCACGTTCGAGGATTTTGTTATAGTTTTGATTAGTCACGTAATCGGCGCGCGATCTCATGGGTGTCCAATCCTCCGTAGGAAAAAAGATGGCGACTGGTACATTTACCCATAGTTCTTAGTACACGAAAACCTTACTAACGTTCATATAACCCTCAAAACTACGCTACTTAGTGTCCTTCGCACAAGGATAAATATTGTAAAAACTTCGATTCGGTACGCGACGCTTTACGTGTGCCAACCCCATCATTCGGCTGCCGAATTTCTTTGTGAACGAAAGTCTTCTATAATTTGTGGAGACGGCAGAAATAACGTAACATTCTTCATCGGCAAAATTTAACCCCGATAAAAAAGGAAAGCTTTAGCGACTGCTCGAGGTTTCGAAACCCTCGTTTGTCACAGCAACAATCAAAACAATATGCCATCCCTCCCGCCGAACAGACTTTTTTCAGCCCAGATTTTGGGTGGTCACATGACCAGCCGCAACCATTTTTCCCAACGATCAATGGAGGCAGAGGACAGAGGGCCTGGGAACGACGTTGTGTTCACGACACGTGTTGCAGTACCCAGGATCCTCAGTCAGATGAGTCAAACGCCTTGGAAACCTCGTCGTCAGGATCCTATGTCTTCCCATGGAGGAAATAGGTACGACCCTTGACACGAGGTTACCCTTAACCCTAACCCTAACCCTAACCTAACCCGTAGCAACCATTCTGAACAAGACCAAGGTTCAGGCAAGAACTCTGCTACTTACACTGCTTCGCTGTGATCTGTCCAGTACAGCTCTCTGCCGCCTGGTATCACCACTTGAACTTCTATTACTGTTTAAACTCTGGGGCGGCACTGGTGGTTTAGAAGAATTCACAGGATTGAATGTTATGTTGTGTCTGGTGTACGTCCTAATTCCAGGGGATGCATCTGATGCGACTTTCTGTTGAGATCCCGTCCCGTCCCGTCCAGCTGATGACAGTCGAACAAGCTGGGCTACTGAATGGTCGGCATGTATAGTAATGCGAGGTTGATCCAGCAGCGGAGGTTGTACTATTGCCATCTGATCAGGCGTTCTTTCTATTGGACTTCCTCTATAGAGGACATATGAACAGAGAATTACGCTCTTCATTAGTTTGAAGTAAAGAATAAGGTGCACTGTTCAACTTAGGGACGCTCCATTATCTATCTGCAGGGATTTGGGGGGGGGGGGGGCGGGGGAGAGGTTGGGCAATTTTTCCCAAAAAAATCCTGCAGAGCGAAAACTGCTGAAAAAAAATTGTTCCCAGGGAGCCATTGGAAATATCAAGCAATTGCTTTCTACTTTTGAGGTCCCATGTTTCACTTTAAAAAATTCTTGCAGTAGCTGTTTCCAACAGAAAATACTCATGCACAATCTAAGCATGAGAAAAAAAAAATTAATGCCCTAGAAAATTGCAATTGCCACATGCTACCCCACCGCCATTAAAAACATATTATAACATAACTAAAGCAAAGAGCGCACTCTGATTGGTTAATTCAGCATCTACTATTTGCCCATGGGTGTATGCTGCTGACGTACTCAATATCTAAAGCAAAGTGCGTGCTTTGTGATTTAGCTTAATAAAAATAATTCTGTTGTTCCAATGTCTCAATGTTATGTTATAAAACAAATGGTCCATCCATTAGATACAAGTCTTCCATTGACAATCAAAACTTGCAGCAATCAGAAAGGATACAGTAATTGTAGGTTAATTTCGATAAATGGACTGTTCATTCCAAAACTCAGTTCCAACTATTATCTTCTGCATTCACCTTAATTTGCAGTTATTTCGTGATGTCAACAATCCAGACCCACTGAGAGTAAAACTGCTTGGTAAACTTTTAGCTGAATCATTTCTTTCACTGAGTCCTTTTAATCTCTGCCCAGATCTCTTTCCAACCCCGCCCAGGACTGAAGTATTATTTGAACCAGTTGTAAAATGACCCACGCCAGGCGACAAGTGCTCACTTGGCTGTGGGTCAGTCACGGAAGCTGCAGAGGTAACAGAGCCAACATAAGAGCCATCTACAGGACACTGAGAATGGGTTGTGAGCCAGTTATCAATGCAGGTGACATGGAAAGGATGCTGACATGGCAAGTTCCTGACACGCTGGTATGTTTGGAATCCTTGCAAACATACACCACACTTGGTGCCATCAGTGAGCAGTGTGTGCCTCTCTTGCAACACTTGTGTTGGTAGGTTGTGAATCACTTGGGTGGGGATGCCATCCTGATCTGTAACCTGCCTGAGGTTGTAGAAATGATAATACAATCACTCAGAAGTGTAAAAAATAAATTAATTTTCTTGTATTCTGAGGAACAGCGACTAAAGGCCTGTCGAAATGGGAAATTTTTGGTGAGCAAACACCATCAAACATTGTTTGATGACCAAACATTTCACCGTTTGGCCACCTTGTTTGGTGCTGTTTGATCGTGTTTGATCTTGTTTGGTCATGTTTGATAAAATTTGAAGGCTATCAAACATTTGATCAAACAGCTTAAAACATTTTTTGTTGTTCTCATGTTTGATGGGCGATGTTTTGTTCATTTGGACAGCCGTGTCAAACAGTTGCCTCACTCTCAGGAAAAAGCGAAAAACTGAAAAAAACCAATATTCTAGCATACATTTTAACTTTCTGTTTAACCATTGGAAAAGACTCTTAATTATTATTTCTAAAAGAAAGTTTTACCTGTCCAGTTGTAGCAGTAATTCATAATCACCAGCAGAAATGTCACGATTTTGTAGGTCGCTTATGACTGCATTTGGTAATGGTGTGATTCGTGTAGCTGCACGCCAGCGTTCACTGGGTTTCTAATAATAAAAACAAATTTTACAGTACTGTTATACTTCAGACATATGTAGAGTACAGTTTGTAGGTACAATTTGAATGATTGACATGTTTAAATTCATGAAATGTATTACTTGCCTGTCTAAACTGGAAAGAATGTTGCATGTGGGTGTCTGTAGCAAAACATGTGTGACACAGATGGTAATCGGCACAAATGACACACCTGTAACAACAAGCTGCCTTTGAGTACAAAGCTATAACACACAAACTTTATGCAAAAAAACTACTTAGCCTGAGTGTGTGAGTGCAGATTATTATGTTCTGTCTCAGAGACTAAAACCATCTGCATTGCTAGACTAGCATGTTATACAGGCTGAATACATGTGGATACAGGCCGAATCTTCCCGGATCTAATAATTTCTGGGAGCTGGTAACCCTTTAACTTTTCAAAATCTTCTTTTGAACTAATTGAATAAAACTTCTAAATGGCTAATGAAGTGCTGTTGTTCTTGTTGCCTAAGATACATTTTCCAGACACACTTAAGCTAATTTTTGACATGAAAAAACGTTTGAATATTTGACACATTAAGATTTAATTTGTGGCTTAATATATAATAAGGTTGATCTTTTAGGGTTCAGAGGGTAAAATTGGTAAATGTATACTGGATTGTGATTTTTTTTGGGGGTTAAAATCTCTCCTATAAGGATCTCATCAAAATGACAAGCTATTCCTATAGAGCCTTGTTCTAGACCAAGAATCTATGCCTGTAGCTTAGAATTGTGGGCAAACATTCCATTATATTAATATTAAGTTGGTTTAATTCTTACCGGTAACATTTTCCTGCTATAGGACACACTCTGCACCTTTTACAAGTTGCCCCAAGGTGAAGATCTTGTCTTTCTGCCCTTGTTTTACGTCTAGATGATTTGTGAAACTCATCCATCAATTCCTATCAACGGTTTCATTTAATCGTATCAGAAAAGTATCCTTAATAATTAACTTAAGGTGGTTAAAAACAGTTTTCTGTTTTTTGGAGACTTTTAGAACTAGGTGTGATTTTTCAGGTTTGGAACTGTATTAGCTGTTCTGTTGCATAGCAACAAACTTGACCCACTTTTTTCCATTAATTACATCACTGACGAGATCTATGTTGATGGAGCGATGATTGAGTGTCAACCAAGGGATTGATTGAGTGATGATGGAGTATCAATCAAGTGTAAATTGAGGGTCGACTGAGGGTATCAACCAACACTTGACTGTAGATGCCTTTAGTACATAATTAGGATCTGCATAATTAAGCAATTTACATGTATGTTATATAAGCTGGACCAAGTGGTGAATAACATCAATGATAATGCAAGGCAAATGATATGTTGTAATGTTTGCACATATTAAATGAATTCCAGTCCATACGTTATTCATTGCTAGTAATCTGCTTCAAATGCTGGCGGCTACTGATCAGTAAGAGTGCTTCATGTTGGACTAACCTGAAAGGATCCAAAGTCCACTCTACACAAAGGGCATTTCACTATAGTCTCGCCAGTAGAGCGTTGATGTTCAGCCCAGATCTTCATACATTTTATATGCACACTGTTACCACAACCATACCTTTAAAAAAGCAAAAAAGATGTTATTTGTACATGGCATCCAGCTTTAGAACTAAAGTAATACTGCAAGAAGGCTCAATTTACTTGGCCAATTTATCGATTTATTGGGCCGGCCCAATTTACTGGGGAATACTGGCATGAAGTCATTGCAGTATGGATCAAGTGCAGTAAGGTCCATACAAAACAACTGAGGGTATTGTACAGTATGTTTCAAGAAAGCTACTAGGTTTTTAAGTAGTTTTCTTATACGGCACTCAAGGAAAGTTGCAAATTTTAATCTGCTGACTTTCAAAAATAAGAAAAATACATGGCTTATGAGTATGTGTAAATGGTCTGTGTGGCAAAATCCTGACCAACAAAGAACCAGTCTAACAGTTCGGTTTACATTAAGACTTAACAGTACCCTGCCATATGTTAATATAAAGTTTTATTCCAACTTTCACTGTCTTTTGAGAAATAGCTTACAGACTCACTTGCAATATGTTATTGGTTCAGGCTTCTGTAGTAACTCATCCTGACATATAGGACACACATCCTGTTCCTCTATCTTTTTTTGTTGAAGTTTCTCCCTGCTATCACTAGCTGTCATGTCCTTCTCAGAGTTTCTCCTCGTTGCTGTTCTGCTTGACCTTGAGAAGCTTCCTCTCATTACCTCGTTAATCTCACGCTCCACCAGTGATAGTTGAAAAATAACTACAAATCATTGAAAATTTCAGATTAGTTCAGAAATGTATATCAAACTGTTTATTTGCAGGACAATTATGTCAAGAAAATCCTTCTGTGTTGTTTAAGTGTTAGAAAACATGAGTAGAAGTTTCTTAGACACCAAAAAGCTCTGTGAGAATAATCATATGGCAGTGTTTCCACACATATTGTCACAGATTATCTCCAGACCAGACTCACAAATGTTTTGTTACTTATAGCTATTTCAAAAAATCATTAATAATTCATGAGCCTAACAGCCAATCAAAACACCGAGAAAGCATCACATGCATGAGCTTTATATCTGATAAAACACTCCTCGTTAGTACTCTTTATATAAAGAATACTGATAAGGCATAGCTTGTTTTTCTTGTATGCTAATTTGAACCTTTGTTCGGACACCCACTTTTTCAGGGATGTATTTGAAGCTGTTCAAAAAACTCGCAGCATGTGTTTTATTGGGTCTAAAACCACTCGGCTGCACCTCGTGGTTTTAAACCCGATAAAACACTCCTGCTCGTTTTTTAAACATTACGTAATCAAAATGTTAAAGCCTGTTTCACACTTGTGCAAAACCACCAGCATACAAGATTTTATGCAAGCAAAAGTGCGAACCAGCATTGAACATATTAACACAAGCACTGCTATCCTTTTTGTTTGCCATCTTCAAGCTTTGGTCGCCAGACCTCCTCCAATGCTGTCTGTATGTCTTGTTTTCTTACGCTTACAGTATTTCAAACTTTTACTTTAGTTAATACATTAAATATACAAAATGTCTGCAAACAAAGATGTATCCACATACTTTGATTTTCTCTTGGTACTCTGAATTTCTTAAGAAGCACCCTGTGTAAGATTAATAAAGAAATGCCAAAGTTATCATTCAGCAACTTCAAAACAATTGTTATTAATTAGTGGTTTATGGTCATTTTGATACAAAGTCGTTTCAATTAGAGTCATTTCAATACAAACTGAAGTCAATTTGACACAAGCTCCAATTACCTAAACTATAGTTTTGGTTAACTTAAGAAACTTTGCTGCTGCAAATTAAAATTAAGCTAAATAACAAACCTGAACTTTGTGCTGA
>CM042752.1:588379-609199 GCA_022496165.2 Catalaphyllia jardinei
TTTTATTAGGACCGGATGATCACCCATTCCTTAGAGCACACACTGGTATGGCTGGGCTGTCACTAGAGGATGGGATGAGGAGTAATACAGGACAAATGGCATGTAGAACTACAGAGGAAGAAGACATGGCTTATTTTGAGAAAAGATACCAAGCAAGGGTGAGTCAACCATCTTATTCCTGCAGATATTTGGCTTGTCTTCAGGTATGTCTTGCATATATCACGGAACCATACTTGTGTGTCTCAAGTTAAGGAGTTAGTTATTTTTAGTTGAAGGCAGAAAAAGAGCAAGCCAGACTGCAAAGGTCTCCTCAATCAAAAAGATTAACAGAGGCAAGCACAGCTGGGCACCAGAGCACAGGCAGTGCTGCCAGGAGGACTGCACCGAGTAAAGCAACATCAGTTACCAAGGCTGGTGCATCATCCAGAAATCCTGGGACCCAGACAGGGAGGCAGAGACAGAAAAGGTGAAACAAAGAATAGGAAGAGACAATTAACAGCACAGTTTGACAGTCTGTAAAGGAGATGAGGGCACAATACTATGTTGGATGTGATTCACACAAACATGGGTCACATGTTGAGGCTGTTTGTTCTAACAGCATCAGCAGAATGAGCAGTGCAACGTGAAGACTGCAAGCCAATTTTGCCCAAACAACTGTATGTAAGAAAACAACAGGAGATACAGTTGTCTACATTTAACTTGAGAAAAAAAGACACAGAAAGGGCAACCGTGTGACTACATCATTAAACTGTGCATATACACATATTTCCACTGGTTTTAATAACTTATTTTTACATGAATAAAATTAAATTTGCAAAAAATGTGAAAATAAAATTTAAAACAAAAGAACTTTACAATGTTTATTTATAGTAATGACACTTGCATTACTAGTAACTTTATACACGATAACATTGAAATGATGCTATGACTGGCAAAAGCTCCAGATACACAACTGTTAACAGCTTAGTTTATTACTTACTGAAAAAGTTAATTTTCGTGGCAGTTACATGTACTTGCCTAAGAAGTCCAGTTAACCAAAATATATATACACACATGAGCTGAAAACAGCTACAGGTCTTTATCATTGTTAAATCACGAATAATTCCTTCAATAAGTACGTAATGTGTTCCACTTAGAACTACATGTACAATGAACGTGTCAAGACGCAAGTAACACGCGGTACTAAACGATTCACGTTACGATGTATTAAGTCTTTTTTTTGTGATCTACAGCATAATCTTCATAACGAAGTATTGAAATAACGCTTTTCTAACAAAAAAAAAAACATTAAGGCCCCATCCAGACCTCACCAGAGGAATTTGAAAACGGAGGTTTCACTCTGAAAATGCTTCAAATGTTTTCCGTTCACACTACGCCAGAGAAATTGAAAAACACAAACACCACCGATCATTTAAGGGAAACTCGGTCAGGGAAATCACGTGATTATCGTGACGTCATAGTTTTGAGAAAAGCTCCGTTTTCATTCACATGAAAAGAAAAGTCGGCGTTTTCAAATTCCTCCAGTTTGAAGAGCTTTTCGAAAAGCTCCGGTTTCGTGACGGGTAAGTGTGGACGGTACGCCTATAAACCGTAGAAATAAAACTGCGTTTCCAAATTCCTCTGTCGAAGGGTGAACGAGGCCTAGAAACAACAAAGAAGTGAAAATAAACTGTAAACGAGCAAGGATTGAGATAGATGACGAACGACTCTTCTGAGGAACTTAAAAATGGTAAGTAAGACTTTGACGGCGATGATCCATCGATAGTCGAGAGACCATTTTGAGCATGGACTTGGTGGTGGAAGGTGTTCTACAGCCATGGGTGCCAAGCAGGATCCATTCGACACAAGTTATCAGGACTAGTGGCTGCAGCGATCAGAGTTGTGACCTTGGTTTCACCGCCCTCGTATTGAGCCAGGTCTGAAAAAAAGAAACATCAATGAACTGCATGTAACACCTTGATTCACGAGAAATAATATGCTGAAGAGTAGAATTAAAAATAAATTTTAGTCATAGGAGCTTATATGCTAAAGACTATAAGATACTACTCCAGAGGAATTTGAAAACGAAGTCTTCACCTTGAAAACGCATCAAATGTTTTTCGTTCAAATTGCGCTGGATGAATCGTTAAAAACACAACATTAACAGGTAATTTTGGATTTGCTTGAGAAAAACTCGCTGAGGGAAATCATATGGCTACTGTTACACCATCGCTTTCGTAAAGTTCCGCTTGCCAAATGTTTTCCGTCCACACGAAAAACGAAAATCTGGTTTTTCAAATTCTTGTTTCACTTACTTTGTAATCTTGTTGTGATAGCAGTAACAGCTCCATTCACCAGTGTAATCAGTAGCTCACTATCCATGTCAGTTGGTGGGTTAGTCAGAGGGAGGGAGTGTGTCTCGTCTTGTTTCTGCATCCAAAAGAAAGCGTTTTACTGCTAACATTGCCTGATTTCAAACCGTGAAGGATTAGGTACGAGTCTGGAAATTATGGGATAAACAACTTTTGATCCACATAGTCATAAAGTGCAGACCAAGCTTTACAAAATCCCCAAGTTTGGTGTTAATCAGGCTAGTTTTGACTGAGATACAGCCATTTGAAAATGCCAAATCTTACATACAACGTCCGGATGGAGATACATTTCTTTGTCAATTTTGACGTTTTTAAATCGCTGTTTCTCAGCCTGACTAGCCTGACTGACACCAAACTTGGGGATTTTGCGAATCCCGGTGTGCTCTTTCTGACTATGAGGAATCAGGCAAGCACCAAACCCAACCACGTTCCCAGGGTCTCTCATCTTACCGCCTCCTGCAGAGACCCTGGGAACAAGATTGCACCAGACCTATAAATATGATCTACTTTGACAGTTAGATATCTCATGCATGGTATCTGGATCAGAGCTCTCTTCACTAGGTCAAATGAAATTTCACGGGTACAACACAAGGCATGCTGCAAAAGGAAATTATCCTTGGAAAGAAGTTAAGTTGGAAATTTTCAAACGCTCTTTTTCGAGAACTTGAGTGTTATTATGGAATCAAATTTCTCCAGACTGGAGAGATATATCTAAACCAATCTTTACGAAACAAATTCGCTGATTTTTATTGAGAATCTTTCAGATAGGACAGGCATGACAATGTTGAAGTCGACACCCTGAACCAAATTCTTAATTTTAGTGCCTGATTAATTTAACCCATCGTTTAACTTTTCTCCTACTATCAATAATATGTAAATGACAACCAGTGAAAAATAGTTCGCAACGCTTGTAACAAACATTTTCGTAAATCTTTGTCTAAGTAGCTAAATAAGGTAAGCCTAATGAAAATTAATAGTTCATGCTGTTAGTGTATTTAAGATTCGAACTTAATTATTTTTAATGATTAAGTGTAGATGTAAGGCAACTCATTAACCTAAAATTCCTGGCTGTAAATTAATGAAAAAGGAATACAGTTTTGTTGTTGATCATTATCTTTCTTGTCACAGTGTAGGACGCAGTTCTTTGCTGTTCGATAAGGGCTGATTGACTTCGATATCTATTTTTGTTCATTACTTAGCTTATCAAAGAAACCACGTGGAGCCGAGATGCGGCAATGCCGTAAGTTAAGTTAGACGAGCGATAGTCGCCTCTTCAACTCGCTGAGAAGCTTACAGAACGAAATAAAATTGATTGAGATTACCAAAACTACAAAATGTTCAATGGATATTTTAGCCAGTGGCTGGAGATATTTGTAAGGCTTTCTCGCAGTCCACACAAAAAATGTCGAATACTTTAAGCATTGACATTTCGGTGAATAACTCATTTCAGACAATATAGCATTTATATCAGAGTAGCTGACGAACCTTCTTGTGCCAAGCGATCATCTCATCTCGAAGTACGGCTCTTAACACACTCTGTACACTGAAGTGAGGCTCAACTAAACACCGCGCGGCGGACACAATAGCTGCTGTCATCACTCCATTCACGCCGACCGGCGTCACAAACTCGGCAATGTTCGGAGTCAGTCGGAAAGGTACGGGACGGTTCGCGTCCAGTTCACCTTGGATGTACGAAAACAAACATTAGGGTTAATTCATCAGGGTTAATTACACAAAGATTTACCACAAGGAAAAGCCTTACCTTTAGTGTCGTCAACCTCAAAGCGACTATATGAGACAGTTAATCGGCCCGAGTCCTGTGCTATTTGAAGCATTTCCGGGCCCAGTCTTGTGAGGTGCAATATGAACTCGGCAAAACCAGACAGCGCCAGTTGAATAGAGAGCTGGAAAACAACAACAACAACAAAAAAGTCAACGTTAGTTTTACGATAGACTTTGACACACGAGACGCACTGAGATCTACCTGTTTCCTGAAGGTCCAATAGTCTGAAGGGTCCTGGTAAGTGTATTGCGCCCATTCTTTAAGGAGAACTTCAGGTACTAGCGTGAGCTGCACCTCTTTAAGAATGTCCCTCAGGACCTGATGAGTCACCTGACAGCCACGTGATTGTACGGAAGCGAGGCGCTCGTAGTACAAGGCAATTGGTGCATCAGATTCCACGTGCTTTTTATCACAACGCTACAAGAAAAAAGGGTGGTATAAGGTTGACGAAAGTAGTCTGAAACTTCAAATGCCTTCTTTCAAGTCCAGTGGAGGCCAGGTCTGGAGTGGTTAGCTAAATCCCAGCAATCATCATATTTTTCGGGTGATTCCTCAGTTATCAATTAAAATTCTAGACCATTTTTCAGCCAACAGTAAATTTCGCCGATCTCAGATCTCTGCAACGTTTCCTAGAGGCCCGGCAGTAAAACCCAACTTACAACATCCTACAATAACCTAAAATGGGTTCCTTTGGATCATTTGAGAGGAACCAGTGACCGAGGCGAGAATACAGCTGCAAAAACACTGCGATATATGTTACACTGAGTAGCTCTAACGTACCTCAGTAAGGATTTCCCGGAGAGAAATGAACGATGGGTTGTCCTAAATAAGAAAAAATATTAATAAAAAACAAAATCCGAAAAGGAAATCATCACCACCTGTCCTTCATAAATTTACAAAACAACAAATCTTTGTAAAGATCATTACATTGTGTACATTGTGGCTTCCTATACAAAATCATATGACTTGAATACCTCTATGAGTCGCATTTGAGGAGACACAGCAACAACGCGTGGAACAGTGAATAAAAGATGTCTTTTGCAGGACTCCTAAA
This sequence comes from Catalaphyllia jardinei, assembly GCA_022496165.2. Taxonomy (NCBI): domain Eukaryota; kingdom Metazoa; phylum Cnidaria; class Anthozoa; order Scleractinia; family Caryophylliidae; genus Catalaphyllia; species Catalaphyllia jardinei. The sequence continues at coordinate 593,568 of CM042752.1, forward strand.
TGAAACAGAAAAATCACCATAGTAACCAGTTTTGATTCCTGTGCCGTTTGGTCGTCGTTGTATTGAGGGGTTGCTCGGTCGAAAATCAAAGTTTGAGGAGTGGGGTGGGTGAGGAGCTATGGCACGTCCATGCACCAGAAGAGTTTGGATCTCAGCATGCTTATTCCAGGTGCAATGTTTTTTTTTTGGGGGGGGGGAGGGTAAGGCAGAGTTTCTAAACCCCTTTTTCCTTTTGTTTATGACATGGGCATTTTAATATTTCCAGCTAAATGCTTCTCACCTTTCTTTTCTCTAAATAAAGATTCAGAAGCCTCAATAACTGGAGAATTCTCTCTTCTCTTCTTGATTCTGTCATACAGGCATCGTTCACCACAAGATATGGGTAGATCTGAAAAAAGTTGATAAAAGGGGTACGTTTGTAAAACTCTAGTGCTGCATCGTTGCGGTATTACAAGATAACTTGGTTTTAACAACGAGGTTGACAATGTGAATTGTTGACCGTAAAGAGATTCGAAAGCTGACGTTTCGAGCGTTAGCCCCCTTCGTCGAAGCGAAAAAGTTTATTTATATATTTATATTTATATAAAGTTCAGCTGTTTCACCAATTGTCTTGGCTTTCTACTCAAGAGAGAAGTAAATGTCTCTAGTTTGAGAAGTAATGCCGCTAACAAATGTTCTTCTATTTAAAATAAACTGTTTATCACAAAGTTTCATCATCAAACGACAAGCCGACATGACGCAACACACCTTTCCGTTGTTGCCCCGGATGTACAAGCGTCTGGCGGAAAAGTTGTGTTTCTGGACGAGTTCAACTCGCGGCATAAAGCGAGCAATTCTGATGTAGTATGGACTATGCTGTGAAAAGAAAATATTTTAAATGAATTGTCATTCTTCCGAGACTGGACTGGACTGGACCACACGAGAATACAAATCCGCTAAAAGATAACCAAATGTATCAAAGCGCTAGTATCGACAGGGCAAATTTTACAAATAACTGAGTAATGACAAAGAAGTTTCCGAGAGACAAGAAACTGCTAACCGTATTGGCCTTGGGCATAAGGAACTCGCCAGGAAGTTCAACTTCTGCTGTGGATGTTGTGAAATTACTGAGGAAGCGGCATCTTTCTTCCAAGAGAAATGAGCTAAAAAAGAACAGCGATTTTCCTGATTAACAACATGATCAATGTAAAAAAGGAAACTCCGCAAACACCAAAAACATAAAGGCAATAACGCTAGTTTTAAAATGCGTATTAAATGCCCGGCAGCCGGGGAAAAACATGTAACCACGCAAAAACGGACTGGGAGCACGGGAAAAATGGCACAAGCTCAATCGAGGTTGACTTAGGTTTGCATCTGATTGAGTGAGAAAGAATGTCCTCGCTCTGATTGGTTAGGGTATATTGTTTATGACAAGATTAATGACCAAACATGGAACTCAATAAAACATGCGTAAAGTTCTTTCATACTCGTCACTTCTGTGTCTTACTTTGGAAGAAGTTTAGCTTTCTCCTCGAGAATCTTGATCCACTTCTTTAGTTTTCCAATCAAATTGTGAAGCCCCATGGCGCCTGGTTGACTAAACAATAAAGAAAATGTCAGGTGTATACCAACAGCTTTCGCCCGCCCTATCCTCTTGAAGATTTGTTTACATTCCTGTGTGTTGAAAGCGTTTTCAACATGGATCAAAACTGGTAAAATGTTTATAACCTCTGACTTGAGGATAATTTTCCGATGTGGTATTTCACTAATGTGGGAAAAAAATCCTGATATCATAATTGATCGTCAAACTCTATTTACTGGACATCGAATGTAAAGACTGTTTCTTATGTTAATTTTTTAATAATTAACCAATCATTTTAAACATGTAAATACACATACATACATATAAATTTCACATTTTGTAATTTTTAAAGTAATTCTAGCACTAGGTAATTAGGTGTCCCAATTAGCGCACGTTGTTAATAAAGTTCTAATCTTATCTTTAGTTGTTACCTGAAGTCAAAATCGACAGAAAACTGTTCTTTCAGCCTCTGGAATACTGGATCTTGAGCCGTAGCCTGGGCCCTTCTAGCCAGGGACTCTGATGCAGCTGACGAAAAGGTGCTTGATACACTCGAGGCTGACTCAAATCCGATCCCGAATGTGCTGACCAACTTCTTCACAAAGCTCGACGTGTGAGGTGTGACACGGGCGGCTGCAACTGTTTGAAAAAGAAAATGAACCATAACAAAACATTCCCTCCATCGTTAAATAAACGGAGATTTTTTGGGTGACCAAGGAACGCTAATGTTGAGTGAAAAGGCCCATTTTTGCCAACTCACTACTGCGTAACTAAGCGTAACCCGAGAGTTTTTCAAGTTCGAGTCTAATTATCAAACAACAGAATAAGAGAGGGCTTGTTTACCATCTCCTCTTGTCTCAAATGCCACTTGATAACATTTTGTGAGTCCTTGACGCAGCTGTCTCAGAACTTCCTCGTGCCAGCACTCTCTGAACCACACCATCTATAAAAAATGATATTCACATTCTACGCGTGCCTCCAACGATGCGATGTAAGTAATGATAATTTCGTCTGTGAATTTTATTGACTGCTTGCACAATGTCACGTAGCAACTGGCATAATTCGTCAGGTGGCAAAATCCACGAGACTTGACGTTTCAAATTGGTTTTCAGCTGCAAATTCATTTAGCTTACTAGTTCAAAAACAGTTAACCAAGTAATAACGAGGAACATGGCAAAGTAAATACCTTTCTAAACGTGCTGGTTAGTGTAATGAGAAGTTAAGTTACACTTCATGAATCTAAACTTGTACCTGATCGACAACCCCTTCAAGGGCTGAGAGAAGAGTTGGATGAAGGTCCCTCAGTAGGTGCATGATCTTACTGCAGCGCCACATCTGAGCCGTGGCTCTGATCGCTCCAGGGTCACTCTGACTGCTGGCTGGCGTAGGGCCTGTGAACAACACTGCACTTTGAACATTTGCAACATCTTTTTCATTTTGCGTTTCTTAACAACTGATAGTTCGTTAATCATTGTATTATATAGAAGACCTAAAATCATTTCATTTTTGCTTGAAATCAAATGAATCAAAGCTAAATCATCAATTAATTAAAATCACGACAACATGAGATCGCGGTCTCCCGTTAATATTATCCAATCTGAACTCTTTTGGCAAAAGAAAATACGCCACGTCACAATGACATGATATGGATACAAAGGTTAATAAGCAACTTGGAAGGAAAATCGCGGGCACGCTCATTTTAGGAAGACTGAATTCCGGCCAAACTGTCCTTCTCCGGGGTGCACATTGTTATCTTACCGGTCCCCTGAGGGGTGCCTGTTGTGCTTGGAGTGGTGGACCCAGCAGTTGTGGAAGCTGCCGCAGAGGTCGTTGGAGCCTGTTCAGTAGCTGTGGTAGGAGCAGCAATTGCAGTCGGTGTCGATGGTGTTGTCTTAAATGAACAACAACAACAAAAAAACTGGATGACAAGAAGACACTCAATTGTTTATCAAAGATAAAAAAATAAATTCACAGAAGATTTTACCTACCGGAGTGACTGGTTTTGAACCTGCTGGTTTGTCTGCTGGTGGAATGTGGAAAAAAAGAATTGATTTTAGCATAATTTTATACGATTTCAAAAAAGGAGAATATTAAAACCATTCAACTTGGCAAAGGGGTAACTTATTCATACGTCAGCGTCAATTATTATTTTTTTTTCGGTCGAAGTAGCTTTTAGCGTGTAGACAGAAAGAAAGATTGTGAAATTCTGTGCGTGAAACATGAAGCGCCAGAGCTAACGCAATCATTAGTAGAACATGCTAACATACCGTGCGCTGAAGAACTGACTTGTGTTGAACCAGAAGTTCTGCTTGTTGTCGACGAGGCTGCTGTACTGGTTTGAGCAGTTTCTGAACCAGTTGTGTTGGTTTTAACAGCGGCCGGAGTCGCGTTTTGCGATTCTGAAGAGGCGGTGGTGTTGCTGCCTCCTGTAGAAGACCTCTGACTTGTAATGACGGCTGCAGCAGCCTCCATTTTGTCTGGAGAACAAAGTAAGACATCAATAATTTTTTTTTCAACGAAACATTTCTGCACATCAAAGAAATGAAAAAAAAAAATGAAAAAACCTGACGAATACAGCAATCAAAAACATGCAACCAGAGCTACGCGCAGGTAGAAATGGAACTAGCGACAAAAGCAGGCAACAGGTGGACAACACGGGAAAACATGAAGCCGGCGGAAAAGCGCGGGAAAATATGCAACCAGCGGAAAGCGAGGGAAAGAAAGCCGAAGTTTTGCACCTGATTGGCGGAGAAGGAATATCTTTGTTCAATGGAGGGAGCGTGGCCGAGTGGTTTAGGACGCTGGATTTGAAATCTGGAGGTCCCTGGTTCCTCCATCCTGCTGCTATCTGGATTTGTTCTCGGTAGTCCCGAGTTCAACTCCTCGACCGCGTTGTGTAAATAGCCAACTGGTTAACCTCTCACCAGCTGGGATTCTTAATAGGTTATGTTCTTTTTGAAATATTTAGTTACTTATTTACAGTGCGAAATACATACGACACTTAAATAAAGTTATTATTTATCTAAAACATGTTGTAATCTCAGTAAATGCAATTCTAACTAACACTTGATCCATTCCAAGGGAATACCGTACTGCTTAAACTTACGTCTCTCTCGCTGTTCGATCTTCCACGTTAAGTACAATGTCCTAATTGGAAAATACATGGCCTAGAAAAGAAATATAGTATAAGATAATATTCTGAAAATAAACGTAAAGTTGTATAAGTACCCAGCCAATGAATAAGTAGCTCATTTGGTATAAGGGAATCTGTGTTTACAATATTTGCCTCTTTAGCATAAGCGATACAGTATCTGATGGAGCTGCAAAAACATTAGCTCTGAATATTGAAAATAAAAGGAATTTCAGCCCGATGAATTGAATATCTTTTTGTGCGACGCGAGTTTAAAAACTCAAAATTTTACAAATAATGTATGAGCTCTTTAGCACCCTTGCCACCCAGAAATTTTGCAGTTTTTGAAAGCCAATTTCTCGAATATTACACCCAAAGAACCAAAACTTTCACCAATTGTTAAGTTTCACAAGCTCTTTAAATGTTTGTAGTCAATACATGTCTAGCGTGACACCTTCTCTGCGTAAAGTCGTATGTTAATGAGGAAAAATGTAAAAAGTGACTCCAGCAAAGGATCTCCTGTGAACAGCAGTCAACTTACCTGTGGATGAACTCGCCCAATGTTACACAGAAGATTCAGGATCTTCTGACCTTCACGCCGAACTAAACACGTCAGCAGCTGAGGAATCCTACAGAAACACACGAACGACAATGGAAAGACAAACCACGTTATAATAAAATCGTAACTAGAGAAGACAGGTGAGTTGCTGTTACATACCAAGGCAGCCAGTGAACCGGGGGGACACCAACACAGTATTTGTCCACCGCTTCCGAGATAGACCCCTGTGAGACATGACAGACCAGCTGTTAGCACCACAAACGTGTTTAAAAGACAAACAAAAATCCAACACACCCGAACAAAACAAAAAAAACCAGCTCGGTCACAATTTGTATGTTGTGAGATCGCCGTGGGCAAGTGAAATCGGACACAATCGATCAATAAATACGCAGAGGCCAGTTACTTTTATTATTCGCGAAAATAATAAGCCATATGCAGCCTCATATCAGACCTTTTCGTCATCATACGTCATAAGCCAGATAGTCCGCGCAAGATATTTGCGGCACTTGGCCTCGTTTTGGTGTCTACAGGCATGAAGATAACACACAATGGCTGACACCCCAAGCTGAATGTTCCTAAGGCAACGAGACAAAAAAATAACAATAAGTACGTTGATTAACTGTTAGCTTGATCGTTATTTCCTCTCACATTCTCAAACTTATTAACAATTCATGAAGGGTAAAGAAAGGAAACGATGACGGTCACGGCCTTCTGATATCTGATCATAGATTTTTAGGATTTTATTTCTCCGTTTTAATCTTAGTTTTAGTTTTGATTGAGAAGATATATCAAACACTGAAGACAGTGTTTGACCAATCTCCAAACACCTCGAAGATCGAAATACTCGCCTCGTATTCTTGTTGTTTAGAAACGTGGCTAAACAAGGTCTGTTGTGTTTTGGTGAGACCGTCGATATACATAAGCTTACAACAGAACACGAGTTGTTTAATACATTCTGAGAATATACCGCCGCACCCACATGTGCAAAGTTCTCGTATTTATCGGGCGCTACACAGCGTCATGTAGGAAACACCAAATGTACAAGGGTAACATCTTCGTGTAAGAAACACAGGATATGACATGTTTCATATGTCACTTCTACCGCGTAATAAAGACACCACAATAACTAAATAACAGAAGGTATCTTCTCACCTTTCCAACACAAACAGACCATCAAGGTAGTCTCCCCACAGGGCCCAGGCTTTCACGAGCGAATCCTGCATTTGAACAGCTTGCGAGAAAGCTTTGTTTGCATCTTCAGACCTACAACCAAGCCATTAGCTAACGTTCAGCCTTTATTTTCATCTTGACACAGAATATTACGCCTCAGGCAAATGTTAAACATTGCCAATTAACATTTGTTTCCCTGCTTTATTTTACCACAGCTTGAATTACCTGCCAATATGTGCGAGAAACATTCCTTTCAGGGCAAAGAATTCAGCCGTCATTTCCTTAGAAAAGTATTTTAGATTCGTGGACTCGATAACCTCAAGACCCTGCAGGAAAAAAGAAAAGAAACTAAACCTTTGCAGCTACTTTTGAACGTTTTCGAGACTTCACAATACAACTTTGAAATATATTTAAAATGCCATTACGAACTAGAAAGACGAGAGCCAAAAATTGAAGCTAAGTTTGTTGACTAAACAATTTTGACATATTTTTCTTCTTATACAGGACGTTAAAAAGCAGAGCAGCGAGTTAGCCGTTTACTTAAAGCCTGATAATTTAAACTTTATTACTTGAAAGAGCTATGGCGAAATGGAGACAAAATTTTTTAATCTCAGACTGTAGTAGTATTGGACAACTCCTAGCTGACTTCAAGTTTACTAAGGTTGCAAACACTACTGAGGTGAAGATAAACCAAAACGAGGCATTGGAGAAGTCAAAGCACATGCCGCTGACCTCTTGTAACTCTTGCTTGCCCATGCCGCCAGCCATCTGCAGGTAACATTTCACTTGTTGTCTGATCTTTTGGAAACAGTCCACGATAGGAACGCTGGGAATCGTGTGGATTCTAAAAAGAACATTTAGAAAAAAATTAAACCGCGTTGTTTGGGTTGTCATATTAGCTTGCACAAAACGTCCCCACAAACCTGCTAAGCGAGTCCAAACACACTCCCGTCAGGCCTTGCTTTCTTGCTATGTAACCATAATGAATAATGGCCCAGGCAGAGGCGTGGACACCAAGCATGGAGTGGTTACTCTGCTGCTTTGGAAAAAAATGAAGTACGATGCATTATTTGGCTTCAAGGATAACTTAGAGAAACATCGAGCATCAGAACAACCGAACAATTACAGTAAGTGCAGGAAACAGACTAAAATAGTTTAAGAAAAGGTGACTAGTTTCTGTCATGAACGCGAAACACAAAACAAGAATAGGTACAACGTTTTCTGTGGTGTTATTGTTGTTGTTTTCCTGACACAGATTGAATCGTAACCGACACCAAAGAAAGATAAGTGTTGATTCAATGACCGGAAAAGATAATACCGATGCATTCAGAAAGGGCGATAAGGGTGTATTTTCTGACCAGAAAGGAAGATAAGTGTTTATTTACTGATCAGAAAGGAAAATAAATACGCATTAACAGGACGATAAGCGAGTGTTAACTGACCGGTTCATGTTGGGCTTGACTCTCATATGCCGCCACAATCGCCTGATAATGATGATGTCTCCACATAAACACGTCATTCCAGTGTGATAAATTATCAGATGGCATGGGAAGGCGATTACTAAATGTGAAAATGAAACACCAATTACAACAGTTGCACTTATGTCCAGGATTGAACGCAAGTATTGTTTAATTAGCACTTCATATTTGGCAGGGTTATTGACAATTCCATATTACGTCATATTTGACAGAACTCTGTATGTTTTGGTGACTTTTTACCAGTAAGGACACTTTGTGATGCTTGGCATAACGAATTTGAATCTCATTAGTGTTCAATCTCCACTTATGGGGTGGATAATTCAAAAACTATTCTTGGTTTTCATGTGACGTAATCATATCCCAAAATTAAATATTACTCTTCCTTCTGAGGTTTTAGTTTCATAAAAAAAAAAGACCCTATAGGAACTTGACATTTCACAATGTTTTAGCTCGACAGGGTGCTTCTTATTGTAATAGAACAGGTTTGAATTTCCAAGCTTTTGCGGTGCGTGACCTGACAATGGCAGCATGATAAGGCTGTTGCGGAGGTCAAAAGAAGAGTTATCGCCTTAGTTTTTGCTAACTTAACAGCGCTTGCACTAGAAAAAGCATCTACTCCAATGTGTCGGATCTCTAGGGCAATAATCTTTCGTTTTAAATGGCAAAACTCAGTGACAGGTGTGTCCCTCTCTGAAGGGCACAAACATGGCGTCTCCATACAAAGCTCTATAAATTTGGGTGACACACCTCTGCAAATAACTCGCGAATGAAAAACAGCAGAGGCGAGGTTGTTTATGTATCAATCATCTATCGTATCTAAGATTCTTGACTTTATTCATTGAATAGTTACGATTTTTAGTTTTGATCACATGACTGGTGAAAACCGCGAATATTCTAAGAAGCTAACTGGAAGAAAGTCCTCACCGCCATGTTTTCACGATAGCTTTCATGTCATGCAGGCTGGTTGATCGTCCGACATTTGGAGGCTGAAGTCCCGTATGAATCTGAGCTGCTTCCTGGAGTTCCATGATTTGTTGCGCTGCCTGAAAATAACAACAACAACAAAAGCAACAACAATAAGCAACAACATCGGGAAAGCACTAGTAAATAGAGCAGGAAGAAACAAAATATAAAGTTTAACCCACCTGTAATAAAGGAATGTGTTGTTGTGAGATTACAGGCGGGAGTCGTCTCCACTGACGGATTGCTTGAGTAGTAGAATGTTCTACAAGTTTATCCACCTGTAACACAAAACCGTGACAGTAACAACAATGTGATCAGCAGCGCACGCTGACAGCAGGCAAAGGTACCTGCAGAGAAATTGCGTGACATCCGTGACGTGTCAAGAAGCCTGATCTTAAGTTAACAGCAAGTAAGAAGTACATACCATGTTAAGATGTTGATCGTCTGGGTGACATATGGCAATGTAGCCCCGATATAAGTTTAACTTGTATGCAATGGATTCTGGGAAATTCACTTCAACCTGTAATGTGAGTTGTAACATAAACCAGCACAAAGTGAATAACGTGAAAGATACAAAACATATATAAAAAATATACAAAACTATTTGCTAAAAGTAAAAAAAACTGTTCAATGTGCACCTGAGCCAGAGCGTCTTTCATTGATGGCCACTCAGGAACTCGCCATGCGCTCTCAAGCACTAAAATAAGAGAAATATAACAGCTTTACAACATGTATATCTGACATATAAAATAAACATACATAACTCAGTGCAAAACCCACGCAGTGCAAAATGGTTTCAAAACATAGAAAAATTCGTCCAAAGCTTACATTGATCACAACTAATGCATGAAATAACAATCTTGAGACAGTGAAAATTAACAAATGAGGTTAATTAATGTCAAATAAACTTACCAAGAAAAGGATTCGCATGGCCCTTTGTTTTTCCAAATTCCGTCAATAAATCCCACTGACCGAGTTCTTTGGAACAACTGAAACAGGAAAAAAGCCACTTTGTCAACATGAAATTTTCCTTTACGATCTTTGTATATTTCTTATAGCTCTTATAAGGAGAAATTGCATTCTGATTCCACTTGGCATGGAGGAATGAATGCATGCCATCCTAACCCCTGTTGTCATGAAGCTCTCTAGAACGTCTAATTTCATTGGATCTTGCTAGCACGAAGCTCGATTGTTTTAGGGCTAGGGTTCATTGCTACTGTTGTTTGTATATCATTCCCTCAGCCAATCCTGCGAGTAGATGTTCCGAAGAGCTTCGTGGCGACGACCTAAACTAAAAAAAAGACAAACTCCAGTGTAACAATTCCTGTTTCAAAAAGGTAATTCAAATGCTCGTAAACCCTCCTCTGGGAAAATCTATTTACCTGATCCAATGCTCTTCCCACAAATTGTATTCTGACGTTAATTGAGGGTTGGCGGGGCCACGGTTATGTTCTTCACGAGCCTTGCTCATCACCTTCATAGAAGATAGAAAACATGCAGTCAAGCCTGTACAAATATACTCCGTCTCTGACAAGTGACAGTCATTCTACATTTTCTTCATCAAAGGCAGCAAGATTTGTGGCGAAACAAGGCACAGCTGAACTTCGAGCAAAGTCGCTTGTACGAGACGTGAATGAGAAAATTTGAATTTAGCATTCTTGATATTAACCCTATTACTTTCCTTCTTGCAAACCGATCAACGCTCCAACTGCAACAAGCGCGCTGTTGCAGCAGGCTGGCAAGGCAAATGACTAGCCTCGAGCACAAGGGGTTAAAAGCCTGGTTTTCACTACCGACGCAAGCATAAGCACAAGCACAAGGATCAAAATGTTCCCTTTTTCTTGTGCTTGCGCTTATGCTTGCGTTCGCTTGCGTTGTGTGAAAACGGAGCATTATGCTAGTGCTTACGCTTGCGTCGCTAGTGAAACCAGGCTTAAAGCAAGAATGAAATCTTGCCTAGTCACACAACGTCCCTACTCACGAAGCTTGTCACGCTACATGTATTGCAATATTCCACGCGCATCCGCTATGAGATGTCTCTTACCACTTCATAAGCAGATTGTGCCTGTTCATAGAAGCCTTGGGTCTCATAAGCGATAGCAGTGGCTGTTTCTGGATATCGACAGCGCTGCTGCCACAAGCCGGCCCACATGTCCTCTTCATTCAGCAGTGAATACATCTCGGCCAGTGCATCCAGAGTTTCCTGATTACAAGGAGAAAAATATTAACACGAGTTACAATGGAGAAGTGTCAACCACTGCTCTTTGGTTTCGAGTGTTAGTTTCAAAAGCACACAGAACTATCTAAATCATAGTAGACCCAACAATAGTGATTTGATTTTCTAGAACTGTACTGGACAAATTACAGGAACACATTACCAAGTGAGAATGACAAACGATACGCTAGGATGGAAATGGATTGCAAAGTGGGCAATCTTGAAAATGCGAACTGAACGTTTTCAGCATGTCTCATGTCTAAAAGACCTTTTAAATTTATAAATTTCTTACAACCTTTTAGACAACTGAGCTCTCAACGATGACGTCATAGAAAAAAATTGAAGATACTTTGAGTGGAGATTTCTAAACTCAGAGAACTGCGATTCCATTGAATTATAGAGATTATTCCACATGGATATTAAAAACAGACAAGCATAGGAACTGATACGGACAACAAAAAAGCACGGACAAATTCAAACTACATTAAAACAAGCAAGCCAACTTGTTTACATACATGTTGATTTATTTCTGACGGATCCTCTTCAAATGGCGAAAAATCGATCACTTGCTGCTGCTGATGTGAAATCTGATGACTGGAATATTCTTCACACAGACTGGCGTAATCCTCAAGCATGAGCCCAGAACGGTGCCACGAGTTATGAGTTTTACCAAGGTACTACAAAACACAAACACTTGATGAGCATGAAGATAAGTTTAAGTGCTAAAGCATAAAATTGAGATATTTTGCAGAACTTTGATTTGGGGAAGATTTATAATGAACAGCACCTTTGGAAAGTACTCTCCACTCACGTTCATTAAAACAGTCCCAGTTACTTTCTCATCCGGGATCGATTTTGAACCACAATCCTGTTATGCAAGTTATCCAATCCTGTTATGCAAGTTGTTTCTGGAAACCAATAAACCTACCTTGAGAATACAGGGCCGGATAGGAACAGAGGGGCTACACTTGGACACGCCCTCAAGAATCGTGTGAACTGAACTGGGAAAAGTATCAAGTTGAGCCAAGTGACTTCCACTGCACATGAACGGGCTGATCTCACCAGCAAGAACCTGCAACACGAGTAAACAACAGCAGAAAAAAAAACTATTTGTGCAACACTGTTTTCTAGTTTAACTATCTCGTGAGAGGTATTTGGAAGGAATTTTTCTATATTATTTTTAATCCACGATATTTCGTTACGTACTTGTTGTTGTTTCTCGGTCAGCAGATTCCACAGCTGAGGGAACAGGTCTACCCACACTGTATGAGCGAGGTTGTGGTACCTGTGGCACAGTTGAGCCATGGGACCCAGGAACGAAGCAGTCTATGAACAGAAAACAAAAACAGCAAGAACATGTTAGGTTCAATACTGCCGTGATCTCGATAGAGGATTACATCTGCAGTCAATACACCGTACCTTAGCTTCACGAAGCTTGTCAATGAATTTCCCATGCTTCTCAGCGAGTAACTGGACAGTGTCGATCTTCTTTAGTCGACTGGACCCAGTCCCTTTGTCCATCGCGGTCAGAAGTTTCTACATCATAAAGGAAAATCAAACATTAGTGGCTTCCTGATACGGTTGAACTCTGAATTGTGACGTACAAGGTTTTGTACGAGTTTTGATTGGTTCATTGTATTGTCTGTGTCCTTTGTGATTGGCTAGAGTGATTACTTCAGTTTTGGTTTTGCGTCACTCAGATGAAAACCGCTGTACCTGTATCAATTCACAATAGTAATTAAAACAAATAAAGAACAGTCTGGTAGGAGTTGGAATCACTGGAAACGGTTGCATTCTTCAACTTCTGCATTTACGACGATTTCTCAATTGGGAATTTAACAATTTGTTTGCTAAATAATATACCTCAGAATCGTCAATCTCAAAAAGGCAAGGCGATACATCTTTTTCTTTCTTGTTCTCGGCAACACTGCTGTCTGTCTCCATCTTTTCCTCTTTGTTTTCCTCGGAGACTGATGCAGCCTTCTCCTGAGCATGTTTCAGTATTTCCTTACTCACTTGGTTGTCTGCGGCCCGGAGGAATGACGTCACAGATGGAAGCATACTGAATGTACTGGAAGGTGTCACAGGCCTCTCGCATGCAGCCACGGCCAGAAGAAGCTGGGACAAGACAAAATTGGTCCTTAGATGGAAATGCGACATAGCTCCTACTAAAATAGCACAAAATGTCTCTGCTTCAAGCCAACAGGTGTCATTACGTACCTCTATACATTGCTTAATCCAGAAGTGAGAGCCCATTGCTTCCCAGTTCTGTACGACGAACGAAAAGAAATGTGTATGTACATCAGTCAGTATATTGTCAGCGGATTTGCCCCATGCTGCATGACTACGAATGCCTACAGATAAGCCCTACAGATATCGTATTTGTTATCATTTGTGGTAATTACTTAGTGTAGGCAGTACTGTGGACGGGGACTAAGACCGCGCGGAGGAATAGGACGCGGGTGGACTGGTAAACATTACGCGCGTGACTACCTTAAGAAAAAAGACCTCTCGTCCAAATCGGCCCTCCCGCAATTAAAGGAGCAAGCCTGTAGCTTTCCAGACGCGGTCTGTGATTGGAGAACGAAACAATAGATGATACAACAGAAACAATGCTCCTGGCCCTGACAACAAAGAAAGCTACAGGTCATACGGACGAATGAAAATAGAGGTCTGGAAGAGCTACAGGATTACTGAATTAGAGAGTTTAAGAAAACCACGACGGCAGCGGCAACGTCGCTAAACAAAAGGCTTAATGAGCAAAGCAATAGCTGTGCACGTGTACATTTCTTTGTCGTCCTCTACTAAAAAACAACGTAAAATGACAAAATTCTGCGTCGTTTAGGCCCGGTTCACACGCCGTACTTCACATGAGCCGAATCGAATTCGAATTTAGGCCGACCCAAATTAATTTAGACCGGCTGAATTGATTCAGACGCCGATCTTAATTCCAAGCGAACTGAATTCAATAGGAAATAAAAGCGCATTTCGATCAGCGCAGATACGTACTGAACTCCTGTAAACATGGTAAACAACAAGCAAGCAAAATCCAAGGCCGTCCTTTGAAAAATGTAAGAAAAGTCGACAAAAATGAGCAGAAGGAGGCAAACTGCTTTGATCTATTTACTTGTAACTGCAAGATTACAACTGATAAATTATTTTAAACGCAGTACTTCACATAAACTACTTTTAACTCAATTTTAACTTCCATCCTTTTTCAGCGTGCGGTGAAATACAGCTTCAATATTCTGGTCAATTCACAAAAGCAATGTTCACACGTAATTCAAACACAAGAACAGAAACTATGATGGCATGCACGTTAATTTTGATGCCGATTACCATGGAGGCAGCAAGTTAGCAAGCGAAACCAGGAAAACACAAACTAGACTTAGCGGCTTCTTCTCTGACGAGCAAAAGCCGCCATTTTGAAGCGCTGACGCACAATTTATACTTTTATACTATTCAGGTCTTCAAAATACATTAGAAATACAATAAATTAATTTATGTATTTGGTTCGGCTCATGTGAAGATCGGCGTCTGAATCAAAGCCGATCCACAGCCGTTATTCCCGGCTGAGCCAGGCGTGAAGAACGGCTGAGCCGATCCGAATTATCTCAGCCGTTTCAAATTGATTCAGACGCCGTACTTCACATGAATTTAATTCATTGAATTCGATTCGGCTCCTGTGAAGTACGGCGTCTGAAACAGGCCTTACGGAACGTGGATGACGACGGTTAATTTTTCGTATTTCCATTTGGAATTTAATGCCACCGTTTCATATTTAGCTTGTTTTTAGAGCCACTGGGGTACCGAACAGATCTAGCCAATTACGAATTTCGCTTGTAAATTATAAATTCATTTTTTTTTTCTACGCGTCGTCGCGAAAAGTAGAGTGCGGGTCTACTTTGAGCAACAAATTTTGGCGTTGTTGCTCGTTTATCATCAAACTCGCAACTTGTCTGGGATCCACCTAAGTAAATCAACCAATCAGCGCGCTGCATTCCTTCAAGCCGCAACAAATGTTTTTGTTGCGCGACAAGTTGATCATGCGAGGTGAAAAACGCGAAACATCGACCCAAAGCCTACAACGAAACAATGTTGCACGCCAAGTTGTACTAAGGGACCGTTCATTTTTTTATGAGAAAGGGGGGGGGGGGTTGGACGAAAAATTTAGATTAAAAATAGGATAAGAGATTTTACAAATTGAGGAAAAAATTGACCTCTTTTATTTATAACAAATATACTAAAACATTTCCAGCGTATTCAAGAAAACTTCTCAACAGCTGTTTATATATTTTATAATAACAGTGAACGTACCATAATAACAGTCTTGAATAGTAACAACTTTCTTTTCATTCATAAAAATGTTGTTGTCAAGCGCATATTAAACAAAGACCAATAATTTGAGTCCTGTAATTGGAACTGACCTCGTTACCAAGGCTTTTTCTGAGAAATTTAATGGGAGGGGCATGAAACTACTACAAGGTGTTCATATGTATTTTTTATTCAAGGGGGCCTTCCAAAAAATTGCTCTGATGAGGGGGGGGGGGGGGGGG
>CM042752.1:611502-614002 GCA_022496165.2 Catalaphyllia jardinei
CGCCTTCATGACAATCTTGAGGTAAAATCGTAAAATCGGAGGAATCGAAAAATCCGAAGAATCGTAAAATTGGAAGAATTGTTAAATCGGAAGAATCGTAAAATCTGAAGAATTGTAGTAATCGGTACATCACCTTCATAACAATCTTAATCGGAAAAATAAATCCGGTTTAGCCATAATCGCACTCTACTGCAGCGACGCGTCATATGTATTAAAATTAATGTGTCATTGTTGTTTTCTTGCAGACAATTTTGAAATCTGCGCCACGAACAACACGAGGATGTCATATAGTCTTTTCGCGTGGATTCCACTGAAATTTTGCTCTGATTGCTGCGCAGCGAGCGTAGCGAGCGAGCAGCAACATAAACAGGATTTAAGAAGAAATATAAAAAGGGATTACGAATTCTCTAATTTTTACCAGAATGCATTGCGGCTTTTTACCAGAATGCATTTCGGCTTTTTACCAGAATGCATTGCGCCTTCTACCAGAATGCATTGCGCCACGACTGCTCCTGACCACGAACAACACGAGGTTGTGACACCGTTGTGCTGGCGTCCTTTTTCGCGTGGATTGCAGTTGAGAAAGGTGCGATATTGTGCTTGGCTTTCACAATCCTTGCTGTTGTCGTTAATGCAGAATTATCTGGACGATTCGATTATCACACAATAATTTAAAACTTAGTGCGTCAATTTCCTAGCAGTCACGCATCCTTCGTCAAATTCTTAATGAAGAGAAATCGCCGGTACTTAAGCTTGTAGAATAATTAAAACAAACGAGAACCGTAGAACACGCTAATTTATATCTGCTGTGATCGATTTGTTTCCATCTAAACATGAATTTAAGCTAAAACTTCAGCATTTTCACATATCGCCACGGACGCGTCCTCACCGCTGGTCCTTATCAGAGTCTGTCACATTCGATTCTAGAGACATGTGCGTATCAGTTCAGAATTTATAAGTCAGCTTTCTACTCATACAATTTCCACATCTTTCGTTTATTTGGGTTTGGTAAAGAGGAGGTTGATGTGTATCAATTCATGTCCAAACAGTTAAGATCACCATGTGCTTTAGTCACGATCACCAGGGATGCGTCATATGTATTAATGTGTCGTTGTTGTTTTCTTGCAGACAATGTGGAAATCTGCGCCACCAACATGACAAGGATGTCATACAGTCTTTTCGCGTGGATTCCACTGAAATTTTGTTTTGATTTACCTGTAAAACGATGTGCAGGAGAGCGTGATTGACTTTCAAAACTCTTGCTGGTAGATGTGTATCCTGTGTGTGTGTATGTGTATGTGCTTTATTGTCTCGATCCCTTGTCACGCCTCGCCATCGATTCGTCATGATGCATGAGGTTGATACATACAAGGACAGATTTTAAGTTAGACACCACGACTTGACACGACTTAAAGAAATAAAGGTTATAATGTAAGACTTGGAACGCGCAGATAGATCAATGACTACGTAAAATAAGTCATTATCAACACAATGTGCCGCAGCATTGCTATCTTTTAGATACCCTAGTTTTTAGATATAGTAGCCAGTTCTCTCGCGGCTAATGTTATTCTTGGGGAATGACAATAAGTGCAAAGCCGCACGGGCTGCCCACGTGAGTAACATCCGTGTCACATGATTGGCTATTTCTTGACCCTCATGGGATTTCTGATACTGGGATTGATAAACTCTCTTGCGTTTTATGCCGTCTCGACACCGTAAAATGTCAGATAGCGAGCTCACCATTTTGGTCTTTATCCAATCCTCTACGATCTTGGTAATTGCTCGAAGAAGCTTGGAGTCCTGAAAAATAACAGCAGATGACAGAGAAGCTTGTAAAACATTGCACGAGGAGTTAACCTCCAAACATATTGTCAGAGTCTCAACTTGCTTATATTGAATGAAACCAAACCCCGGTCATAATCAAAAGAAAAAGAGGCAACATCATGCAACAATTTTCCAGAGCGACAATGCATTTTTCAGTTCATTACTTAATTTAAAAATTTTCTTACGTTTTACATACATATACATAATTTGTGATAAGGCAGATCTGAATAATTACCCTACATATAAAAATCTCGGCTTTTAGAATTAATTAAACAAGCCTCTTTTTCAAGTTATATATGGTCGAGAGACTGGTCGAGAGACCTGGATGCATTTTTAAGTCCACATTTGAAAAGATGTGAGGATGAAGCTTCCATAATGACTATAGCGATGGCATTCCATACCATAGGGCTACCTACCTTACGCTAATTCTACCAAGTGCAATGTTATATCGTACTAGAAGAATGTCATTTTTGCGTCTCAATTTAATGTTACTAAATGAAACTTAGGCAAAGTTAATATCGAGCCAATGCAGTCAGCGGTCTCCCCCATTTATGTGCGTGACCTGTAGGGTGGCCCCTAGGAGCTTGCAGCACACCTCGTGGCTTGCAGACGTTTTCGTGTCACATTTCAGCTGATCTTTGCAGATCATTTGCATTTTGAGCTGATCTTGGCGGAT
>CM042752.1:619002-637733 GCA_022496165.2 Catalaphyllia jardinei
ATCACTTGAGAAATCAATGAACCCAATGGGTAACTGGTATTGTGTAAAAACCCTCCAAAAAGACATCAGCTTACTATGGAAAAAAACGATGTGTAATATTGTCCAACACTTGTGACAATGTTCTTAATACTCCAAATGGCTTTGGTATTATGTAAGTAATTTGCAGCAGCAATGTAATGTGAAATCACAATTAACAAATTTAAAACGGCTTCGCGAGAGGCTAAGAAAGCCAATGGTACTTACTTGTGATGCAGTAACAGGAGTGGATGGTTCTGGCTGCTGAAAAGGAAACATTGAAACACCTAAAATTAAAACGCAACTGTGTATTCTTGATGATATACTTCTTGATGGTATACATGCTTACTGGTTTTATTCACACAGAAGCCTTAGTCCAGACGGAACCTTGTTAAGGCCATTCTACATGATATAGCATACCTCTGAACTTGTTGTTTGTTCTTGATCGTCCTTGATTCGTTGCAATTCCCATTTTAAAATCACTTCAGCCAGGTCTACAGCAAGTTTGCGGTGTTCAATGGAAGCCTAAATTAAAACAATCAGTGGAAATGAAATTTAACAGCAGAGGTTTCCAACCACATCCCGAGGTTACAGTGCAGTTTTATTACATTATTGCCTCATATTTTGCAAGATAACATATACCCTGTCCACACCACTTCTGAGGAATCTAAAAACGATGTTTTCACTCTAAAAACGCACCAGATATTTTCCGTCCACAATACGCCGGGGAGATTTAAAAATGTTTTCTGCTCACACGAAAAAGGCCAAGCCGATGTTTTCAAATTCCTCCTGTTTGAAGAGCGTTTTGAAAAACTAACTCAGTTTTCGTGAAGGATTAAACGGCAGGACTAACTGCAGAAATCAGCAAAGCTACGTTTTTACATTTCTCCAGCGTACTATCGAAAGGGACATGAAAATAAAACTAGAAATTTGGCACTTACATTGGCAGTGAATCCAAGCCTTTGCATAGCACTAACCATGTGCTGAATCAGGTGAATTCGTACAGGATAGTACACTCGATAGTGTCGAACCAGTAACGTCCTGTGAGAAATCAAAACCCTTCAATCACCTTCCACCCTTGCACTGTAGAACTATGTACAAGTACACCACAATAGTTGAATGAGTAAGTGCCATAATTTGTTTTTGATAAAGTTTCATACCATTATTCTAGAATTTCTGAGTCCTATCATCTAATAAAACACAGCAAGAACACTTGGAAGTATTCCAAACATTGGTAGGTGTCATGTCATCATAACGCCATAAAGAACAAATCCTGTCGCTAAGCACCTCAGCTATACTTGACACAAGAGTAAGGAACTGTGATGGAAAACTACGATTTACCTTCCAGCTGGTAATTTTGTGTGCTGGAATAACCTTGTTTTTTGTAAGTAAGAATATCGTTACATACAGCATGTGAACCAGCTGTGCCACTGTGTGTCCTTCTTCCACAATGATCTTCTTTGTCCAGTGAGTTAACTTTGCCTGGAAGAGATTCAATAACTGGCGTTTCAAGCTATTCATAACAAACCTTATCATATGGCTTGTTCTTGTAGCCGATATAACACAGTCGAGGTCTGAGATTTTCTCGTAAAGATCTCACTTTTAGTGGATAAGTTGTTAAAATGAATAAAAAAAGATGAAGAAGTTATCACTTACATTTCCATCTTCCATTCTCGCTGGCATAGCCGGTGTTAAAATATCAAGAGCTTGTTTGACAACACCACGAGCCTCGACTGCATGAGCCTTCAGCAAGCTGTGGAATACCTAAGATGTCACATGTGAAGTAAGTACGCCGTAACCATGGCAACGTCTCGTTACATTTACACCAAACTGCTTGTAGTTTCGTCACAACAAATTAGTGTCTTAGTAAGTAAACAGTTTGAAAGGGAATTGGCAACCGGAAATTAAACAATATTTAATTATATACAAACAAGTTATTTTCTCTGCTCAGTATTCTAAAGAGCTATCTTACCTGCAGCACAATTCTCTTGTGAATAGCAAACTTTGCAATGATGTGGGCAAGTAACAAATGTCCGTGATACTTGGTGGATGGATCCTAAAAGAACAGATTGTCCAACCCCAGTTTATTTCAGCTGGTAAAGCGCCAGTGTACTGCGTGGGAGGTCGAGAGTTCGAGCCCCAGACCGGACAAACACTCAGGGTCTTAAAATAACTGACGAGAATGTGCTGTAATTACATCTGCAAATGGTTAGACACTTAAGTCTTTTCGGATAAGGACTATAAATTGTAGGCCCTGTCTCATGCACTTTCATGTTTAGCAGGGAACCCACACACGGAGTTCCCGGTGTCGTGAGCTTGTCTCACACGTTGGTGTTTCACGGTACCTCATTGCACCTTGTCCCCTTGGACAGAATTGTCCAACAAAAATTGCTATGTCTATATCTTGAAGTTGCAGAAAAACTAAAAGCTCTCAAACACTGGATAGTGTGATGATTCCAATGACATAGAAGTTGAGAATTCGTGTTGTAAGTCATAGTTAAAAGATGCTATGTATTTCTCAGTCAGTCAAATAGTTTCTCTTGTTTTGGATTAACGATACCTTTAGGAAAGCAACACAGGAAAACAATAACCTTACCACACATTGTTTGGGCAGCAAACAGGGCCAGGCAAACGTCATCAAACGACGCAATTTTATTCCTTGACGCCTTTACAAAAATAAGAAAACAGTTAAATTATGACAAAGAAATAACGATAAACAATAATGAGGAAAAGGCCAGGGTTGTCAGAAGGTTCTGAAGTAGGCAGCTTTACTAGGAAGCTTAAGCAACAACGATGTAGTCATTTCACGTCGTTAGGGAAAATCAGGACGGCAACGGCAACGGCAACGTTGCTAAACAGAAGGTTTAATGAGCGGAACAATAGCTGTACAAGTGCGTTTTAATTCTTGGTACATTTCTGTGCCGTCCTCTGCAAAAAGACAACGTGTAATGACCAAATTCTGCGTTGTCTGGGGAACGTGAAGCACGACGGGTAAGTTTTAAAATTCAAATTCCGAATTTACCTCTGCGTTTCATATTCAATTTCAAGATGGTTTTAACAGTGAGAAACAAACTAAATGACTTTAGTGTATCGCGAGATTCCGGCGTAGGTAAAATAAAGGTCATTTTTTCATCGACGTAGTCCTCAGCGTCGGCGTCGTGGTTTCTTAAGCTCCCTGTTGTTGTTTTGCAGGACGACAAAGAAATGTACAAAGATTTATCACGCACGTGCACAGCTATTGTATTGCTTATGAATCCTGGTGTTTGGTGACGTTCTCGCTGCTGTTGGCGTCCTGGTTTGCTAAAACCTGGTTCACACTTAAGAGGTAAGCATTAGCATGAGCCCAAGAAAATGCTAGTGTGCACTGAAGTGAAATACGCATAAACATAAGCACAAGTAAAAAAATTCCATTTTCTGGTTGTTATTGCGCTTGTTTCACTAGTGGGAACTGGCGTGAAATAAGCATAGGCCGCATAAGCACAAGAATTCAACTAATCAGAATGACACTGTTCCAGATCTGCTCTCGGTCAAAAAAATGGTGGATGAGAAGTTAGCAGAGGTTGTCCGGAGCTATCCAATTCTGTACGATAAGTCGTTGGTTGACTGCAAAAACGTACATAAAAAGGGGTTAGCGTGGAGCAAGAACATCCTCGTGCTTTTGCCTGTGCTTATCCCACAAGTGTGAACCAGGCTTTAAGACCCTTACAAGGCCCTTAAGGCGACTGATTTAGTCATCTTTTGAAAAAGAGAGAATCAGGGGAAAGTAGATGAAAGGTAATTCTTTCCTCTCAGAAAAAAGGTTAAGCGAATGTGTTATTTATACTCTACGGAGTGTAGTTACACAGTACGAGCTAAACTTACTATTTATTCATTTAGGTAATTGGCGAACTGATGTGATTCAACTTACTTATTTGCAGCATCATGGATATGCTGTGAGGCATGCTCTACAAGCAAAGCTGAGAACTGCAGCAACAGAATTCGCACGGCATCCTGAAATAGCGAAACGATTAAACTCACCATGGTTCATATCATACGCCAATAACGCATAACGCATAAAACCCATAGCATAAACCTATGTACTAGTGGTACACTTTCTCTTGTTATCCCTCATGTTAATACCACCAGACATACAAGTTGGCATTGTATGTTTTGTTCGTCTTATCTACAAACCTTGCTTATGGCGTAATTTCCCTATTTATGTATGAATATGTATAGTTTTATTGAGATTGCGGTCTGCCTGGCATGACTACCGGAAGTGTGCAAGAATTAGCCACAGGTCAGTTTGACTTACGGATGTCCCAAACGGATTATCTGGATCCACAACCTTGCACACAAACATACTGATGACACTTTCGTTACTGTCCTGTTCTGGGCTGGGGGGTCCACCTATCAGGGCATCCCCCTCTCCACGTTCAAACGACACTTGAAACATGGGGATCAGTACATACTGCAAGGCCTGAAAAAAGCAAAAACACACAAGAAAGCAGTTACAAGTATGTAACATGCAGGTTGTTTTCAATGCACTTTCTTTCAGGTTAATGTGCTGCCTAAGGTTCTTCATTACATCTATGAATAGTTAGATGTTTAACAAGAGCGAACAACTGCACAGGCTGGTGATCCCATCATTAGCTTCAGATCGTAAAAGACTATAAACCAGAAAGCTTAAGATCCTAGAAAAACTCTAAAGCTTCGAAGTTGGTTTTATCCACCTAATCTTATGAAAAGCCTGCTGAGCGGAAAAAGAACATAAACTGAATAGTAATGCTAGTTCACAGTGTGGAAAATGGCTGCTTTATGCACTTTCTTCATTGCTTCTTATGGGTATGAACATAGAAGGATTCAGTAAATAATCATAGGTTGACTGATACCTTGGCTTTAAGTTCTTGTGGAAAATTTTGATCATGAAAAAGCTCCACGAATTTGAAGAAGACAGCTCTCTTTTGCTCAACCGAGTAACCCTGCGGGAAAGACGATTAACACCAACATCAATGTTACCAATATTCCTGCTAATTTATAAATCATGGAAGCAAAGTGTGGTATGTTTTGAGGTCACTTATCCTGTCAGGTAAAACATAAAAAAATACCATTGATTTGCTATCTATGTGCCTTACGTCACAGGGAAAACAGACATGCATACCTTCGCTACTGTTTCATCCAAAAATTTCCTCAAAAAATGGAAATCAGGTACGTGCCTGATGGTAAACACACGGAGCAATTGGAACAGTAATTCCACTTCAGATGGGCGGTGCCTGCAGTGAAGGGCAGAGGTCAGTAAAACTACACTCCCGAATTCAAAATCTAAATCAACTCAAGCCAAGTCATCTTTATTTAGGCAGGGTAGCCCCATCAGCCAAAGGCTAGTATGAAAAGGAGTCCCGCGTAAAATCAAGACTACATCGTTTAAAAATTCTAAATCTAAATCCTCAGCACATGTAATTTATGTCAAATTAATAAAAAACAGCAGATGGCAGCGAAACCCATGACCTTGCACCTTTTAGTAGGATACTCATAACAACAAGATATGGAAGATTTGCGGTAAGTAAGATCACATTTGGAGCATGTTGCGATAAAACAAAAATAAATCAATAAATAATTTCGAATTTATTTAGCACAAGTGTGCTTAATTTAGTACAAGTGCCTAATTAAATAACAACAGTACATAAAATATTAAGAAAATCAACTAGTGACAGGCTAACCAGCTGGCTATTTACACAAAGCGGTTGAGGAGCTGAACTCGGGACTACCAAGAACAAATTTAAATAGCAGTAGAGAGGAGGATTTGAACCAGGGACCACCAGATTTCAAATCCAGCGCCCTAAACCACTCGGTGGTTTACGGCTTCCCAAGGCAGTGTAACGCAATATTTATGGACTTCACAGATGAGGCACTTTGAAAGAAAGATCTAAATACACAGATTCATGGAATTAAAAATTACCAACTTACTTGATATAGTTGAGCAAACATTTGGCAAGAAGTTTTGGTTCCCTCCAGCGATGAATTGGCGTTCCATCCTGAAATGCAGCAACAAATAGAATTTAAAAAAAGGAGTGCGAAAAATAGATTACAAATAGTGCAAAGTATCTCAGATCAGAACACAGCTGTACCTTTTTGAGTCGATCCTGAAAGTTGCTTGACACCCAGATTCGCCGAAGATGGCCAATCTAGCATAAAAGTGAAAACAAGATATTTACAAGATAAAATAAATAAAAGTAGATTTTCGGGTTAGTCATCTTTTCGTAGCATGATTTGAAAAGTTTAAACCGTAGATTACGGGACTTAAAAAATGCCGTCCATTCTTGCGGGTCAAGTATCTTTTCCTGTACGGCAAGTAAGATAGCTAATTAACGCAAGGATGGAAATAAATTATACTATTTATAGGAACAACTTTTCAACCACGTTGCTATGATTTGTCACTTTTTTTCAGAATTGCAACAAAATTGTCAAATATTTGTTGCAATGTCAAAATCATTTTTTGTCATTTTATGTGACAAGATTAAGTCAACATTTTGAGTTGACGAGCTTGTTACAGTTTTAACCAAATATCGTTACGAGTGATAACGTTCCTTTCGTGGCTGGGTCTGTACGATGAAAAAAAAAAACCAGAATTGACGCAAAGCTAGTCCACACATTTTTTGTATACAGCGCTTACCAAAACAGGATGCTCTGGAAGCCATGAATCATTAAACTTCACCAACAACCTGATGAGAGAGCATGCGCAAAGATTACAATTCACACGTCTTCCCATAAAGCAATGCTATGAACACTGTTTTTATAAAACGCTATTTTATAGGAATTTTTCTGAATGGAACAGGTTCCCAGATCATGTAAAGGAAGGTAGGGAATGTCTGCATACGAGCCACGTGGCCCATCAAATCAGACTTATCCCGGTTTCTGTAACATGAAGCAGCTAGGAGTATTTCTACTCCCCCCCCCCCCTCCCCCTCCCTTCCCGGATGGGATGGTAGTCCATCGCAGGATTACCCCCAGCATTAAGTTTGCCGCTACTCATTTACTGGGTTGAGAGAGGCACTGTGAGAGTAAAGTGTCTTGTATAAGAACACAACATAACACTCGACTCCACAGACCAGCTCCCTACCCATAAGCCACCGCGCCTTCACATGTCTTTATGTACAGGAGGCTCTTGTTTAAAGAGCAAAGTAAGATCAAGGAGCAAAGGGTGAAAGTCAAGAAAGTACATAAAAATGTGACACCAAGATAACCTGATGATTTGAATTCCTTGGTTTTGTAATTCCATCTTTTTCTGAACAGCTGAAACTTGGTCCTCAGGCGGCTAAATAAAAAAGAAAACATTGAGAATCCACTGAAGGCGATATTCGAAAATGGCTGTTGAAGCTTCCTTTCGGAAAATAACTTAATTTCTCAGAAGTATACGCGGGAAATAAAACTTTTCTAAAAAGTGAGGCGAAAGTACTTTTGCAAAAAAATACCTACCGAGCTCAATATTCACCATCTTTATTCACTCAACAAAAAAATTTCTGTTTACTTTCTACAGTGAATTATGGCAAAATCAAGACACCTTCCGAGATTTTAGTGAAGAATTAAATTACCTCTTAAATTACCTTTAAATTGAGAGAAAACCGAAAATAATAGTTCACTAAGATAGCAAAGCACCAAAGGGATAACTGTAAACCATAACGGAACAAGATGAAGAGGATTGATACGGATTACAAATGACGAACTTGAAAAATTTAAGCTAAACTTTTCAGGTTGCGCAAACTGTTATGTACTGTTACTTAGTTAAGGTGGCTGAAAACAGTTTCCAGTACTTTCCAAGACTTACAGTTTGATGGATCATTACAACCCCTCTATACCAGTTAATGCGAAAATCATAGTATCAACAAACTGCCCAATCATCGGTGAAAAATTTAAGGTGGCTCTGAACTCCCTTTGCAGAATTTTTTTAAACTTTGCAAAACGTTGCATCTTATTATGTTGATTACAATTAGATAATAAAAAAGGGGGTCACCGAACTCGTTTTTGAGTTATAAGCGCTTAAAGCTAAAATTAAGGGCGTTTTTAGCAGGTCATATTGTTGCCATGGTAACCTATTGAGCCACAAAATTAACAGTAACTTGTTCACCGATGATTGGGCAGTTTGTTGATACTATGATTTTCGCATCAACCGGTATAGAGTGGTTATAATGACTCATCAAACTGTAAGTCTTGGAAAGTTCTGGAAACTGTTTTCAGCCACCTTAATTTCGTAATCCAAACACGCTTCCCTGAGCAGGCAACAACCAAGCTTTACCTGCGGAATGCTGAATGTGCTGTTCACTAGTTTCAAGGAATGTGCCTCTAATGTTTGTCTTAAAGGTTTGGAGGTGTCCTGACTGAGAATATACTGTAAAAGAAAAAAAAAAGAATTATAACTAGAACGTTTGCACTGGTCTACACTGGTGAGTAGGTGTCCGAGCTATGACTGAAAATACTTATCCGCTGAATGAAAGGGAAGATCATCATCACAGGTTCTTTAGAACAATACAACAACCTTTATTTGTAATATTAGTTACATTTCAAGGAAAGACAAAGGAAAATATTAAATTAGAGTATTGGCTGCCTAAATAACCATAGAGGGTAGCGAAGCAAGGCAGCTAACGAAGGTACTACACAGATAGATGAACTGAAATAAAAGTCGGTTGACTAGTTTACATGCAGAGTGGTTCAGCACATAAAACACCTCGACAACACACTCGAGGCGCCACGCACCTCTCGTAAGGTCTAACAGGATTGGCCGAGAAAACAATAGAATAAACAACAGAAACAATGGCCCTAGTCCTGAAAACAATAGAGGTGGATGACTCCGGGAGCAAATAAAATTAGAGGTTCCGAAGAGGTGCGTGACTACTGACACACTCACAGCACTCAGACAGACAGTATCATAGATCCACTAATGCAAAGTACTTCTTTATTATGTACTATTTACAGCGTTTACATTAGCTAGCATTATAAATATAACGAGAGAAATGTTTGTTACAGATGGTTATGGAAAAGGATAAAAAGACATGTGCGTGTTAAGCAGAGTAGCCATTGGCTTTTGAGCTGGCGACCCTCATGTTAAGGTAAATGCAGTAGAACAAAAGTACATTACAAAAAAGCACTGTTACTGAACAATGTATACATTACACAGCCACAAGTGACCATTATTAACTATATTGTAATTATTTAAGGGGTACTACTTATACTTCTTCTCAACATTATACGGTAGGAATTTTCAGGCTAAAAGGAACTGATTCCCAAATTTTTGATGTACAAACCCGAAGGCAAATGTGAATTAAAAATATTAGATCCATTTAAAATTGAAGTGTTTTCCTCACCATCAGCAGACGGTTCATTTGAGATCCTGCAAGTTGCAGCAGGAAATAATCCACAGTCTGAGTGGGATAACAAATCAGGAACTTTAACAGTGGCGCTCTTAAGGGACTTCCAATCTGAAACAAATTGACTGCTGTTACTACAGTTTTGCATTTTCGTTTCCCATCAACATTTTGTTCTCTGCACTCGTTTTGAGGATCTGTAACTATAAATTCAACCACGCAGATGCAATTTTTCATATTTATTTCATCACCATCCCTTATCACGAGCATTTTAAGTGCCAAGTGAATTATTAAATGACAAACTCTTGAGTACAGTCCTCTGATATGAGGAATGTATGAAAGAGGAAACTGACAATGTGATAGTATGACAAGGAGGATGGGCTGGAATAAGTGGCACTGGAAACTAAACCTTTCCAATCGAAACCATTTGCTAGAGTCTACCTCTTGACTTAATCAAATACTTGACATCTCAAAGTACATTCATGAATTAGTTGATGATTGACGAATTAATTTATTCCACCTCTAATTGTCACTCCTCAAGACTTTCCTTGGTCACTTCTTTTCCTCCTTAACCACTGTGTCTGCCTTTACTCCAGGAGTTCAAATGACAGTGTTTGACTAATACATGTGATTTCTCCTTAACTACTCACCTCCATCAGGAGAGCTTTTTCAGCCTTGAGCAGCAAAGTAACAAGAGGCTCAATAAGTTTTGAGGAGGCCGCAGGAATCAAGTTAAACATGTTAATGATGGATGCGCAGATTTTCAACTCCTGAGCAAACTGGTAAAGGACAGAAAGCATCGTTAAACAAGACAATGAGACTCGTTGAACCATTGAAAGTAGTCCCTGATGAAGACAGCAGCCGCATGACAAGTTTCAGTGAGCTGACACAAGTTACAAAATGCAGTAGGATTCTTGCATACCACCCAAACGGTACTTCATCATACCCTTCCCCAGCAGCTGTATTTATTTAACAAATAAAGAAGCCTAAGCTGTGTATTACACTGTTGTAAAACACAACGGGCATTTGAGAACACAAGGGAAATGAAGAAAACACGAGTCGCAGACGAGTGTTTTATCACAATGTAATATACGGTTTAGGCTTCTCTATTTGCTTTATGATATAGCTTTCTTCGCGCTCAAAACAATAAAACACGCTTTTTCTGTTTTATACTCGATAAAACATGGGTTTTTGGCCAATCGGAGAGCATGCAGGGTCTTATCTATATAATAAAATGTTTCATCTTAAGTCACTTACATCCTCTGGGGTGTGGTTGGTTTTGCCCGCAGCCTGCTGTGTCTGAGTGGTGCTAGCTGTGACAACATCCATCCACTTCTTCAAGTGAGCCTAACATGGACATAAACACAAAGTATAATTCAAACTCTACACTCAGTGAATGTTCTAAACAACGAGCTTCCAGTAAGGAAATAGGAAATGACATGGCTCCTCCCATTGATAAATGTAGATAGATAGTTTAATGAAGCTTTAAAATCACAGCTCTTGATCTAGAGAAGAATTTGATTAACTTTAGAAATGAATTTATACAATGCCGGTTTATACAATACAATGTTTATTTATACCATATAATGTTAAAATGCAATTCCTTAAAGACACCAAATCAAATCACCTATATACAATTACTGTAGAGAAAAGCTATTATTTAGTCTGTCCGTTTTGCAAATAGGAATGTGTTTTTTTTTTCTCCTTTGTTCTCTCCCTCTCATATCCTTGTCTCTTCCATCAACCGTTATAATAATCCTGGTCAATATATTGGGCACCACATTCCTGTGTCAATGACAACTTACCAGGAGTTGTTCACATAGCTTCTCATTAAAACTGCCAGGAAAGAGTTCCATTAGATGAGACAATCTCTGTAAAAGAAAAATAATAAAAACATATTTGATACGCCTGCACTGAAAGAAATTTATTTGAGCAATAAATACAGTGTTATATTTTCATGACTGACCTGGATAAGCTGCAAGTTGAGACTCCTGTAGTCTCCTAACTTGAGTAGCAATGGTCTGATACTCATGTGAACTTGTTCCATATCAACCTGTGTTCCTGCCATGAACTGGACATGGAAGAAAGAGTTAAATATTGAAGTTGTTCTCATTTTACAACATACACAAAGGGTCAAGAAGCTTACTAAACATCGAAACGTTGGGCGAGTTAGCTACTTGGTTAGTTGTGATGAGGGTTTGCACTGGTATGATTGGCTTGACAGTTTGGCTGTTGATAAAACAGACTGCTGACCAACTGAGTGACTGACTGAATAAAAGAGGGACAGACAAACAGACAAACAGACTGACTCAATGATGAAGTGACAGACTGATGGACTTACTGGCTGATTTACTGTCTGACTGATTTACTGACTGACTGATTTACTGACTGACTGACTAACTGATTAACTGACTAACTGACTGACTAAATGACTGGCTGACTGACTGACTTACTGACTGATGGACTTACTGACTGATTTACTGACTGACTGACTGACAGACAGACAGACAGACAGACAGACAGACTGACTGACTGACTGACTGACTGACTGCCTGACTGACTGACTGACTAACTGGCTGACTTACTGACTGATTTACGAACTGACTTACTGGCTGATTGGCGGACTGACTGACTGAATGACTGACTGACTGACTGGCTGACTGACTGATGGACTTACTGACTGATTTACTGACTGACTTACTGGCTGATTGAGGGACGGACTGATTGAGGGACGGACTGATTGAGGGACGGACGGACTGACTGACTGACTGACTGATGGACTGATGGATTGACTGAATGTGTGGCTCACTGACTCACTGAATCAGACTCACAGACATACTGATGTACTGATGTGCTGAGTGACTGAGAGAGGACTGGACTTATGAATGGAGTGGGGGGAGGGGGGACTGACAGACTGACTGACTAGCTGACCAACCACTGACTGATTGACTGACCTACTGACTGACTCGCTGACTGATGTTAAAATTGGGAAAAATAATGGTCAGCAAAAAAATGAAACACACACTTAAAGATTACTGGATAACATTTGACACAACCAGAAATGTGAGCTGGGTACCTTTTTCATACATTCTTTAGCAGCTTCCTGTATCTCTGTAGTAGGGGAATTCAATGCCTGTAAAAAAAAAATTAACAGCAAAAATAATTATAATATAATTTTCTAACAGGATAGGACATAACAGGTCACAGAAAGGTTAGGCATGTTTAAGGTTCTCTGAGCAGTTTAATTTACCTTGTACAGGACAGTGAATATCTTGTCCTTCACTTGAACAATATAGTGGCATGCAGTTAGGGCATCTAGATAAAAAATTGAAATATTAATCAAAATACATAATTTGGTCAGAAATTGACTGGTTAGTCCATGATTTCATGGGATAAAAATGCTACGTAACGTTTAAAAATGGAGCAGCAGTACTTTATCGGAGTTTAAAAACATGAGATGTAGCCAAGTGTTTTGGTTAGACCCGATAAAACACCTGCTGCGAGATTTTTAAACGGCATAAAAAACATTCCACAAAAAGCGTGTGTAAAGAATACTAAAGAGCTGTGTTTTATCTGGACATAAAGCTCATGCATGTGATGCTTTCTCAGTGTTTTGATAGGCTCTTAGGGTCATGAATTATTAATGAGTTTTTGAATGACCAATGAAGTAGATTGGTTAACAATGGATACTGAAAGTGGTTTTGCACTTTCAAAACAAAAGAAACAACACATTAATTTAAAAAAGGATCACACAAGATTTTAAATAACCAAATAGGTTAAGCACTGTCAGTAAAAAGATGGCTTCATAATGAAACCATGCAACATTGACAAAAAGATTGATGTCATAAATATGCACAATTTCATTACACAACTAAGTTAGCTCAGAAGGCCAGTAACTAAAATCAAACAATCAGGCCATTCTACTGCCAGTCCAATACTTCCACCTATTGCATGAGTACTTACTAAGTGCACTTTTGCGGAGAGGTGTTAAAGACTGCACAGTTTTGTAGCAGGGTAGTTTAAGAAGCTGTGAGTCATCTGCTTCACACAGAGATAGGAGCTGAAATCAAACAGATGCAACAAATAATTGCAAATAAGGCAACTACTTTCAAAAATGTTCTCCCCCTCCTTTCATTCTTTTGTTGCCACTTAATATTTATTCTTTTCATTTAAAATTGATCACAGGAATCATGAACAGGCCACGACTGTCACACATTTTTGTACAGAACGTCTTTACTGAGATTTTTTTCCAGTAAACTAAAGTGATATTTGACTAATTTGTTAATTATTTTCTGCATAGCCTCAGTAAATTAACATTAGATTATTACTGTACCTCATGAAAGAAAACTTTGTGTTCCACTATTGTCAGATCCATAGTAAATAAACGAGGACTTAGAGTTGTACAGAAAGTGTTACCATCCTAAAAACAAAAAAATAACATGACAATGATACAAATTAAAATATGTTTCAAAAATGATCAACAGTAATATCACATGTCTACTTCAGTCTGTAATACAGCATTCTCAACTACTGGACAATGAGAAAAATTGCTTTAATTCATACCATTAATGCAATCTGTGTATTCACTGGTTGATGACGAAGTAGATGTTTCTAAAGAGAAAATAACTTTTACAACCAAGTCAAATAAGATTAAGTTATTTAAAGCATGAGCAATTAGTAACTACTTATTAACTGAGAGTGAGGTAAAGTTGAAGTTTTAATTTTTTTTCCTGTTAAGACTAAACGTTTCAGTGAGGTTAATAAGTTGTAAATATCATATGGCTTTAAATGTCGTTGTTTTTTGCAAGCCTGTAATCTGCCCATGGGAATTACAAAAGAATGCACTACATTTAGCCAATCAGAGCAATTACTATATTGGCTACAAGAACAAGCCATGTAATAAATGGAATTGATTGATCATCAGTTAAAAATCTCAATTCTTATTTTTGTTCACTATGTAGCACATACCTTGGGTGGAATCATGTCCTCTAGAATCTGTAAAAGATCAAGTTAAATTATGAGCCAGTTAGCAAAATAATAACAATAAATGTTTTATCACCCATTGTTTTATGCCAGTCGTGAGATTATATTGGAGATGGTGTCTTAGATCCAATTCCTGGACTTGTTGATGATGGTTGGAGCCTTGTTTTGAGGGTTTCATAAGTCTACCTTGTTCTCAACCTTTACAATTCAAGTTCAGTTTTATACACAGTCATAAAAGAAACACAAACATTGGAGCGGCAATTCATTTAATTTAGTGTGCAACAGTAACAATAGAACCTCACAGAGATACCAGATCCATTCATGTTAGTCAATCATCGTCCCCTGTTGTACCCTCATTTATAACAACTTTTCTAAACAACTCAACGAAGGACATTTTATACATTAAAAAAAACTTCACAGTGACTAGGATTTCCTTCCCTAAAAAACTTAATAGTACTTCAACTTACTGCTTTGTGGGGAAGCATCATGCTGTGAACTGATGAGTTGTAAATCTTGGCAAGTACAGACACAGAACATTGGGCCTGTGAATTAAAAGTTCTAACTGACATAAGGACAGCTGTGGACATTCAGTAACTGTGCGATCATATGAAAAAAAAAACATGCTGACAACTTATTCATGTTCTTGAACACAATGTCTTGGTTCAATCACCCATTCAACCAAGTTTGTGCTGAATGTCAACTTTCCATTCCCACAAATTATAAATTTAATTTTTTCTAACCATTAATTAAACTGAACACAGTAAAAAGATGTCCAGGCTACACTCCAATATGTACAGTGGCATTTTATAAATTTTGGTCTCTAAAACCAAAACTGCTCACAAAGAACACCACAATCTGTATTTACTGACGTTGTGATTCTATGCTTATACGCTGTATACAACAAACCTGTTGTCGGATGGTCTGGTTTGGTGAAACAATTTCCCTGACGAGATGTTGTGTAATGGTTGGCAGCACCTTTTCCCTTACTGATGCAATATTTGGTTCCTGAAATCAAGGTAGAAAACATGTTACCTACTGACAGCAGCTGTTTACAGCCAAGATGGCAGTGATGTTTATGTACCTCATCAATTTGTGGCTCATTACACTGCTTTAGAAGACACTCTATTGTCTGTTTTGCACTGTCCACTGTTCCAGCCGACACCTGAAGAAATGAAAGACATTGCAATATATAGACGATCATGCTCAATACTGGTTGCTAAATTCGCATTCACATCAACTAAATACTTCTACAACTTGCATTTGCTAACTTTATTATCACCATTTCTGTCTGACTAGTTGGGTCATACTAAAACAATTAGACCCTTCGCCCTCAAAGGCCACGGGTCAATAGCCCATTCGGCTTCGCCTCATGGGCTATTTAAACAATAGAGTGTTTCTGTCGAGGAACTATCGGCTGATAGTTCCGAGACATAAACACTCTATTGTCTTTATTGTTCACCACTAAATTTTCCCGTAGCGGCATGCTTCAAAACTGAAAACGACAAGAATTTATTTATCGAAATTTCCAACCGCTATGGAGCGCTTAGGTGTTTCGTATTTTCCGTTGTATCCTCTTCACATGATATTACATCTATACAGATATAAACAATTTTATATGTCAACTGTTGACTTCTAAAGAAGAAACTTTCTAAAGAGGAAACCTCGATTAAACATAAACACTCTATTGTCTTTATTGTTCACCACTAAATTTTCTTCCGCACGCTAGTTCAAAAATCAATTAGACTTCAATTGAATTATTTTCAAGATTTCGATACGAAAGCCGGGAAAGCCAAATATAAGATTTGAAAAATAAAACAGACAAAAGCCCTTAATACAATTTCAGTTGTTTATTTTCGACGAAACCCGCTTGTTTACGACAAAATTTTCACGGACGACTACTATCCATCCGGGTATTTCCGGCGGACGACTACTATCCATCCGGGTATTTTCGGCGGACGGGCACTATGGGCTGATAGTGGCCCTCCGCGGATGAACACTATCGCGTCACGTGATCAATTTAAACCAATAAGAATCGGAGAAAATTTAGTGGTGAACTATAATGACCCATAGCCTGAAAGGGCTATGGGTCTAATTGTTAAATATTATTTCTTTACTGTTTGTCAAAATGTGTTAGAATCAAACATACATTGGGGAATCCTCATTCTCGACAACTTGAATTCAGGGCAAAACTATAGTTCATAACTATTACACATAATGCTATAATGACATTGCAGTGTAAAAGAAGATTCCTTGTGCATTCAACATCTATTTTAACTCACTTCATTTGTAAGATCCATCATGACAAAACACAATGCATTGATGAAACTGAGTTGATGTTCAATAACCCACTGAAGTGGCATCCTCTTCATCAGGAAGTTGATGGCAGTGCACCTAAAAACAAAGAAAAAATCCTACTGGTAAAAAAACTAAACTGATGTGACAGGAAACCATCACTGCAATAACCTTTTTTTACAAATATTTCTAGTCTATAAAAATAGCAAAATGCAGAGAATTTAATGACAATTTCAAGATAATTTGTGGAACACTGTAGCTTACCCTCCATTCTTGGCAAACCAAGCTCTCTCATAGCAACATCCACATAGTTTCTCAGACAAGTATTCAAACAGTGGCAAACGGGCAGCCTACAAGGTAATAACAATAATTATTAAACAATTAAAAACAGCTACACACCCTTACACATACTTGAACTACAACCATGTGTTAAATCCATGGCAAGCACATTAACAGTTGTCGCAGTGGTCTTAAAACTAATGGCTGTGAATCAAAACTTATTAGTTGGATGCCTGTTAATTGTGTCAATGGATATACCAGCAATCACTTTTTCCAATTAAAACTTAAAGTACTTTTTTAAATATTGCCCAAGTTACTCTAAAGTCTCATGAACCAAAAACACAAGTTTTCAGAGAATGCTGTGAGTAATCTATGATGTGGTTACCTTGTAAGCATCCCCAGTTATAGCAGTTGCAGTCTCAATCATTACAGCGACAGCTAGTTCCCCAACTTTGTAAAACTCTTTGTCCTCCATAGCCATCACTGCTGCTATGGCATCTACCATGGCATGAACGTCTATTCCTCGGAAATTTCTGGATGGTCCAACAGAAATTATCAATTAAAATAATTGTATACAGTTGAACCTCCATCACTAATGGCCACCTCCACACAGCAACCACTTTTTTCTTCCTGGGGGACAGTCCATACATTCACTCTTATTGTAACCTCTCTATAATGGCCACCTCTCCACAATGGCCAGTCAGTATATGACTGACAAACGGCATTTGCCAAACCTTTTGTAATATTGCAAAAGGTCACGAAGCTTTGATCAGTACTACACATATTTGGTCTCTGTTTGGTTTCTGTTTTATTAAACGAATATATTTTAATTTTGTTACGTACTGTATTATTATACAGTCAGCATTTTAAATATACTTGTAACTGTTTGGTTTCTGTTTTATTAAATGAATATAATTATTTTGATTACGTTAGGGACTGTATTTCTATATAGTCAGCATTTTAAATATACATGTAAAAGACTGTTGTTCCCAAAAAAATGCAGGTGTTATATTTCAGCACTAGCTCCCTATAGCAGCCACTTCTCTATAATGGCTACTTCCATCTGTCCCCAAGACCGTTATTGTAGTGAGATTTGACTGTTGTTTCAGTTCAGTTTCAGTTTCAGTTCTCTACACACAAATGAAGTTTGTGTTTTTTCCTCTCCATCATAATTTCACTTTGATCTGACTGCTAGCTGATGTTGTTCTCAGTAGCCCCAAGTTCAACTTCTCATCTACGCTTGTAAATAGCCAACTGGTTTGCCTCCTGCCAGTTGGGATTCTTAACCTAGGTATGTTTATTTGAATATTTATTTATCATTATTTGTTTACATTGGTCTTGAGAAGCCCCAATGGGGAGTGGCCAATTAAGTATACATTTTATACACATTTTACATTTTGCACTTTCATATTATAATCATGTTTACCTTGTTTGTGGCTTGATTGGACAAGGACCTGCTTGCTGAGCGACGCCCACAATTGTATAATGTCGCACAATTTGTGAAACAAATGGAACTGCATCTGACTTCAACTCCTTAATAGTACCAGACACTGGATAGAGGAAAAAATGCAGGGCATAGTTTTTTATTTTAATCTTTCTTATTTATGTAAAATCTAATAATTAAAAGTATTCGGTTTAGTTTAGTCTGTAAAGCAAAGTTCACTCTTAAACTTTCCAATGATTGTTCATCCATAACCTTCACAGCTTTAAGATAGGGAGAGCCAAGAGACGAAATGAATCATGGGAAAAGCTCAACTTTCAACTGCTATTCACCAATAATCATTATTGGTAAATACTGCATCTGTAGTTAACAATAATATTATTCAC
>CM042752.1:661383-675354 GCA_022496165.2 Catalaphyllia jardinei
ATTTGTTTCAACCTAGGTCAATTTGTTCCAACCTAGGTCAATTTGTTCCAACCTAGGTCAATTTGATATAAATTAAAGTACAATTACATTATTTGTATATATTTACAGCAGAGGTACATGTACTGTAGTGTAATAATGGGTGGTATATTCACTTTTATAAGTATGTCTGATTTGAATAATTTAAGAAAATTTATTACTACTACAATGTATATGTAATTAAAAAAATAGTGGAACTTGCATCCAAGTCTGCATGGCTCAATGGTAAGGCATCAGGACATGAATCCAAAGGAAAACCAAAGGTCTGTGGTTCAAGGCTCCCAAGGTAAGCATTGAGATTAAAGAATACAGGTTGGGATGTTGGGAGAGTAGGGAGGGAATAGTAGGTGAGGTAGGTAGAGTGGAGATGAAGAGTAGGAGGAGGATGAAAAGAAGATCGAAGGTGGGAGAAAAATATTTTTTGTTTGCCACAAAAGCAAAAAAAAAAAAAAAAAAAATTGACCTAGGTTGAAACAAATTGACCTAGGTTGAAACAAATTGACCTAGGTTGGAACAAATTGACCTAGGGAACAAATTGACCTGCAACATACACATGAAGTCCAACATGATTGCCTAGCCTGTGTAACAGGCAAAGAGGGAGGGAGGGGGTTGGGGAAAGCAGGAGAAAGAGCACCTGCAATAGGAGCCCCAATTGGTTCAATCCTGCTGCCACTGGCAGCCGCAAAAATTCTGATGGTCAATCAGACAATTGGAGAAGTAGGCTGTCATTCAATGTTTTTACTTGCCAGAGCGACCGGTATGGAAATGTAACTAAAAGCTTTAGCTGATTTGCATGTTGTTGCCACTCGCGAATTCACCTTAAAACCTGAAGAAGAGGTAGCACTGAGAGTTCTACATTGTACTTCATGGGAAAGATGTTTTAGCATTGTTAACAACAGGATATGGCAAACCCTTGATTTACCATTTTTTTTGTCTGCGCCAAAGACTATCAAATGAATGGCAAAGCAGTGATCAAGTCATTTCTCCATTAGTTAGCATTATAAAAAATCAAATGCAAGGCATAAATTCAATCGGGTATTCAGCCGTCAATATCAGTGAGTTAACAATGTCAGAAATTCAAAGATATGTTTGCGAGTGCTGAGAAATTCAAGAGAAGACCTTTAGGCAAATCCTGATTGATCAGAGTTCATCACTACATTTGTGCTGTTGTAGTTGGTGTGTCGAGTGATTCAATGTCCTAAGAATTACTACAATTACTCCTGGAAAAGTTCTTTGAAATCAAGGCCTTCCTAGAACTAGCCTTCCCAACGGTGATCTGTTCACTGTTGTTGAGGAGTTTTTTTGGGGTGGCTTAGTTCATCCTGGTAATGCATATATGCATACACAATTTATTCATTTATTTAATATTTATTTATTCATTGAATTATTTATTTTGCCTCTTCAAAATTACAAAGTAATACAGAACAAAAACTAATTATAAAACTAACTATCATTACTTTTTTGTTTTTGGGAGGCATGGAGGCTTCATGGTTAGTGCGTTTGACTCCAGAGCCCTGGCCGGGGACATTGTGTTGTGTTTTTGGGCAACATACTACTCTCATGGTGCCTCTCCCCACCCAGGTGTATAAATGGGTACCCAAGACTGTTGCCTAACAAATACTTCAAGGAGCCCACAAGGGCAAAAGCCGAGAAGTTAGGAGCCCAACAGGTAATGTTTTGGGAGCTGCTGCAAAAAATTTAGGCACCCAAAGCATTTTCTTGGGTGTAGAATAAATTTTCAAAGGACACTCTTGCTACGTCTGATGTAAGCCTCACTCTTCAAAATCTGCAGTAGTTATTGCGGCTGTCTATCTTGGGATTTCTACCTTGTTCAGGCTTTGTTGGAGTTGACATTCTGCATTAGCCCAGCAAGTTACAAAATTTTTTTTCAAGCCTTTGCAATAAATTCCCACGTAATCACTCATGCAGAAAAGTGCGCCCCTAAATTTGATTGGACCTTGAAATGACAGTTGAGTTAATCCAATTATAATAATAATAATTAATAATAATTATGGCATTTATATAGCGCCATATACACTAACTGCTCTATGGCGCTTCACAATTATACAGTTAAAAATTTTGTAAACAATTATAAATAATATTTCTTAAAAAGAAAAGTCTTTAATTTACATTTAAAAAGACTGATTGATCCGCTATTCCTAATGTCAAGGGGCAAGGAATTCCAGAACTTTGGTGCTGCAACTGAAAATGCCCTGTCCCCATAGGTCCTTTGATTGGACCTAGGAACCGTCAGAAGACCCTGATCAACCAACCTTAGATTACGACTAGGTTTATAATTCTTCAAAAGACTGTTAATATATGCAGGAGCTAAACTATTGAGTGATTTATAAACTAATAATAAAATTTTAAAAATGATACGACTTTCCAGTGCAATTCCCTGAGGATTGGTGTAGCACCTGCATACCTCAACTTACACGAAACAAGGCGGGCAGCACAATTTTGGACTGCTTGTAGCCGCTGAATCAGATATTTTGGAAGGCCGTACAAAAGAGCGTTGCCGTTGTCCAATCTGCAGGTGATGAAAGCATGAACAAGAGCTACTGTAGAATCTTCGGACAGATATTTTCGGATTTTATACCGACAGATATTTTTCGGATTTTATACAAACTAAGTAGGCCGAAGAGCAAAAAAGCAGCTTTTATTGCAGTTATTCCCTCTCCCTCCTCATTCCCTTTCTTTTTCCCTGATTTCCCCAACCCCCT
This sequence comes from Catalaphyllia jardinei, assembly GCA_022496165.2. NCBI lineage: Eukaryota > Metazoa > Cnidaria > Anthozoa > Scleractinia > Caryophylliidae > Catalaphyllia > Catalaphyllia jardinei. The sequence goes on from CM042752.1 coordinate 664,143, forward strand.
TGTACGCCTGCTATGCAATCTATGCATATAATAGCCTCATAGGTATTTCAGTCTATAGGGACTCTGTTCCTGTGCATATCTACAGAACAAGGTGCATAAGGGAGAAACTAGAAGTGGTTCAAAAATTTCTAGTGGGAATTTACATGGTATAGCTGACTTCCAGGACAAATGCATCAAAAACATACACCACACTGTTACCACTCCTGTGCATCACAGAATGGGGCACCCAAGGGAGAAACTAGAAATGTTTCAAAAGTTCCTTGTAGAATTTTTTTTACAATAGCAGCCTTCTATACCTGCCATATGCATCAAAAACATGATATTCCATACTACTGTAAGTTATATTATGTATGGTACATGTAGCCATGGTGTTCTTGACAGAGCATTTTCACATTAATTTTGTGGATTAGATATTTTCAAAAGATTTAATTGTATATGAATGGGAATCTTCATCAAGGAAGAGAACTACAAGTTGTACTGTTGCCAAAAAAAATACCAACCTCAAAGTTTTCACTGATTTCTTGTGCAGCTTTTAACTTTTTATCTTCAGCTTTAGACATGATCGAATAAGAAAAAAAAATTAAATTTTTAGCTTTTACAGGAATTTTAGAAAAGTGTATTGTGATCTATCATATGATTTGTTTTGTGATCTAACGTAGATCATGACTTAATTTATCAGTCTTAGAGAACTTTTCAGCTTACACAAGTGTGTGAGTGTAACTTTCAATCAAAAAACTTGTCCAGCTTATATGTAAAATAAATCATCTGTATAGCTCATTTTGGAAAAGAGTGAGCGTGGGGACGAGGTCGCGCTGCCAACCCTTATGGGATTATTTGGGGGGATGCGGATCAAAACAAACATGGGGAAATTTGTTACAGTATGTGACATGTAGCGTGGATTGTAGTGGTCACGGCAAGGTTTCAGCAGAGCTACAGATAGCAATAAGATCGAAGTCATTGTTATAGACGATCAAAAGTCAAGAAAATTGAGAAGAATTTGAACGGCGTGTTCCGCTGTTTATTTATACGATGTTGTAAGTAAATACATGTGAATGCGGACATGGCAAAATGAGGAACAAATTGTTGAGAAATAGAAGAAACAACATCATACAAGGCTGGGTGTTCTGCAGTCTTTGATCTCGCCTTCGAAAGGGAAGGAAGCAAAAAAAGAAGTTATTACAACACAGGGTATTCGTATTTGGTCACCCTTCCAGATGTGCACCCCGCTTGGCAGGGCTTAACTTTGCTGAGCAGACCAGACATGGTATAGTGACTCTCAACTTGGAAAACGGACCATCTGTAAACAGTGACAATTTTGATGCTACTCACTTGAGGAGTGGGGTGAAAAGGGGTATGCAGATCCGCCGATCCATGTTTTTTTTTCGCCAGATCCGTCGATCCGCCAAAATTTTTGTTCAAATCCGAAACCACAACCACACTCGTAAACAGAAGCATAAAGGTTCAAAGGTAAACTGGTACATGTGAATGTCACTGTTAATTTCACCCAAATGTAAAGAAGGCAATATGCTTGATGACTACAACACAATACAAATCTAATAACAGCCTAACGTCTGAGTCTAAATGAACTTCTGTCGAAAAAAGAAATAATTTGGATGAACTCATTTAAACATTCCAACCAAGGCTGAAGGAAAATCTATGATCCAAATTTCGTTTAGGACCCAAGATCCGAACATAAGACAGGCACAATCCGGAATCTGCGTCAAAAATTACAGCTGATCCACGATCCACTGTGTTTTCAAAATCCGCCAATCTGCTCAATTTACAGCAAAAATTTACAATCCGTGGGATTTTTAAGGCCAGATGCGTTGATCCGAAAAACTATTCACCCCCCTTCCCCCCCCCCCCCACCCCTCCTTGAGGTTTTAATCCGTAGGTTAAGTTTAACTAAGAAATAGTGCAAAAACGTAACGGTAAGAGAATGCAAGAGGAGATGTAACACTTTTGAAAACATTCATGAAGTTATCGGTCCGAGAGACCGAGTTATCCTCATCCCAGAGACCTCTCATTTTTACGCTCTTTATTTTCCCAGCCAATATCAGTGATTTTTTCTCTCTTTGTTACCTTTTCTCATCTTAGAAATTTAAAACAACAAAAAAATGCATGCAGCGTCACTATACCACAAGGACAGCACCATGTCTCGTCCGCTCAACAAAGTTAAGACCTGCTGGTTGGGGCTCGTACCAGGACGGGTGACTAAATACGAATACCCTGTGTTGTATTAACTTTTTTTTCCCCTTCCCTTTCGAAGGCGATATTAAAGACTGCAGAATTCCAAGCCTTGTGTGGTGTTGTTTCTTCTATTTCTCAACCATTTGTTCCTCATTTCGCCATGTCCACATTCATGAGTATTTATTTACAACATCATATAAATAAACAGCAGAACACGTCGCTCGAATTCTTCTCAATTCTCTTGACTTTTGATCATCTAAAACAATAACTTTGATCTTATTGCCATCTGTAGCTGTGCTGAAACCTTGCCGTGACCACTACAACCCACGCTATGACATTCCACACTAAATTCTGCCATGTTTGTTTTGACCTGCGTCCCCCAAAAATAATCCCATAAGTGCTTGCAGTGCGACTTCGTCCCCAGGCTATCGCTCTTTTCCAAAGTGAGCTATTACATGTAACTGTGTGGTATAAACATTACAGAGTAATGTACTCTGCACTTTATACTTGTAGATCAACTCCTTTTATAAAATAACTGAGCCACTATGCATGCTCTCATTGGTCAATAAGTGTGTTTAGATGAGAGTATGTAAACACGGTTGTGATGTTTCAGATTTGTGTGTATTTTTAATAATTACTTTATAAAAGCAATGGAGCACTTTCTCTGTGTTTGCATGGCCTCATCTTAACACTTGGGGGGTTGGGAGAATTCTTGAAAGTTAATGCAATTCTGAGACGTAGTGGAGGGTTTGCGTAACTGTCTCAAATTCTCCCAACCCTCCTCGTGTTTAGATAAGGCTATGTAAACAAGGAAAAAGTGCATTATAAATTTTTAAATACTGTGAGAGCTGTCTTACATTTTTAGCACCATGAACACTCATACTTTCCTATAGTACTTACACATGGAGGCCTCTGTTAAAATGTTGGTATACGTGGTAAACATCTTAATGATGTTTGCTGGCCCTGCCTCCTGTGGAGAGGTAACCAAAGTAGGACTTGCTGAAGCTGCCATCCTGCATAGAGTGAAAACAAACAGTACTGCATGTAGTCTGCTCTCAATATTTCCTGTTTCCTTGTTCACTTGATTAGCATTTTAATAAACAAAGGAAGGGAGATGTTGCTTAATTATAAGTTCTTTCTTTGCAGACTTCCATACATGTAATGATTATGTATATACTTCAGGAATGCCAACATATACACTGTAGTTACAGTATCAATACATGTATGCAAGATTTAGACGCCGTTAAGTTCAAAGGTTAATGATTAACTTAATTTAGACCAGGTAGAAAAGCACGACCGATAAATTAAATTGAAATTAAAATTAAGAACTTCAATACAAAAGATACATTGTAGCAACTGATTTCAAGTAGAAAGATAAGGCCAAAATTAAGATTCAAGGCTTAAGCTTAAGTTATGTTTTGCATGAGTTTTGTGATGGAAACGCGATTGTTGCAGTTTTACGTTACAATTCTATCTAACCCAGTTATATGACATCATATTGAACTCAAACGAATTAACAAATCCATGTGTGCTTTCTCCATTTACAATGTGTATAAAGTTCTAAATGTACAATAGCAAAACGCTCCAACAAAGCGGGCCACAAACAAGCCACACTAAGTCAAGATATGTCAAACACTGACACAAGACTTGCATTTGAAATCTCCCCGATCCGGATGAACTCACTTGTCAATCTCATTAAGAAAGTGGTCGACAAAGAACTTAATTAACTTGATATTACCATACCTCAGTTTAAACTAACTAGCCGGATAGCTGATGCATTCTACTGAGAAGATCATGACTATGACAACTTCATGAAAACCTCCATCTTTGTTCCCGCTTCTTGTCTCTCAGTGTGTGTTACATGAAGTGATCCCTGAATGGAGACCTTCAAATTTGAAGGTCTGATTGTGCGCTTGCTCTGTAACGCAGGGCTGCTGCCTAGTTTTCCCACCGGCGCTCAAACAAGAGCATTGCCGAGTACAGCAGGTACAGCAACAGTCTTGAACTTCGTCATTCTTTATCGAGCATGGCGAAAAATAAGAGGAAAAGGAAACTGAAGGAACAGGACTTCCAAAAAGTGAAGCTGAAAGTCGGAAAGAAATTACAACCTGCTCAGAATGCGACTGACACCTCGTTCAAATCAAGGTCTGTTTTCATCCCAAACCAGCTTCAGAAACTCGACAGTGAACCAACCAATCAAAGGAATCAAACCCTGAAGGTAAGGCTTTCAAACTGGTATTGCTCCCTGTTAACTTTTAAGCAGACGAAATCAAAGGTGGGGTGGAAAGGACCATTATGCAGTCAGCCTTTCCTTTCATTTGACTGTTCACTCTTTAATGGCATTATGGTGTGTGTAAAGTTTACATCATGGCATTAGACATATAAATGTGTTTTCGATTCTACAGTACTTTGGGTTTATCTATCAGACATTCTAGTCCCCAAAGGCCATGCTCCTTTTGGTGAGCACCTAGAATCGCAACCTCTGCACTGGTCCGATTTTTACAGCATGTGTAGAGAATTGTTTTTCATACTCTCAGCCAATCAGATTTGTCAGACTTGACTCTGAGCATGCGCAGAGAGACGTAAAGTCTGTGACAGACTTTCCCAGAGGTTGCAATTTTTTATGTTGACTAAAAGGAGCATGCCCTCTGGGGATGAAAATGTCTGACAGACTGAAAGTAAAGCCAACATCGCTTCAACATTGAAACATGCTATCCTTCTGTTCTGTTGGGTGGAAAAATTTAACACACATCACATTCCCCCAGCCAATGAGAAACGAAAACTCTGACTGTGTGATAAACAAAACATTCAAGTAATTAAAAAATAACAACCCTGAAGGAGGATAAAACAACAAAAGTTAACTGAGTTAAAAGCCATTTAATGCCCAAGTTGCTAGTGGAGGGAAGATGCCTAAGGAGCCCAGGAGCTGCAACCACCAAGGTGCTAGAACACCTAACTGGCCTGCTCAACCTGCAACCAAGACACGAGCCAGATGTGCCAGGCCCCTCTCAGGCACCCGTCACACTTGAGCCAGATAGCTCAGTGGAAAGATTAAGAAAAGAATTGAAATTGGGGGAACAGGGAGGGAACACCAAGAACTCCTAAACTACTAAAATTCAACCCACAATATAATGCCACGCAATAATAGAGCAATGAACACGCTGCAAGCACATGGGATGACAATGCACGAACTAACCAAGAATACTGCAGCGCCCACAACCAAATGACTGCTGGCCAGACTAACTCCTACTCGTTAAGTGTGTTAAATTCCATTTAACTATATTTTAAGACAATCAATATTATTGCTTAGGCAAAAGCTTATAGTGTGGTTATTATTCTTACAGGACTTACTGGCACAAGTTGGCCATTACAGTGTCACAATGAGAAAGGAAGCACTAGTTGGTCTTAAGGATTTGTTTCAGCTGCACGAGAATATTCTGGAAGAAAATCTGGGAATTATAATCAAAAGAGTAGCAGAGAAAATGACAGACAGTGACCCATCAGTTCGGCAATCTCTTCTTCTCTTATTCTGTTTTATATTTCCATTGGTACCACAGGAGAGGATGGCCCCATTTTCTCCACTTGTTATGGCTCACTTAAGCTGTGCCATGACACACATTTATGATGACATTCAGCATGACTCACTTGGTTTTCTAGAACTGTGTCTTCAGTACTTTCCAAATTTAATGGTGAGTAGTTCTTCACAGCTAATTCAAAACTTTGTTGGCATGATTTCATATCAGAGCACTTCAGGTACAAAGAAGTCAAAAGGATTGCAACAAAATGTGGGAAAAGGACTTTCTGTGAATCCAAAGGGAAAACTTTCCTCTTTAAGGTCACGTTTAAAAGTCCTGCAGCAATTGTTAGCTTTTTTAAAAGCATTGGAATCTTCTACCAATTCTTGCCAAGCAGAGAGCTCTTTGACATCAATGAACTGTGTTGTAGCAAACAACAAACCCATTATTCATTTTCAGAAACATTTACCAACACAAATTCAGGTTTTGCAGCATTCTGTTGAAGAACCTATGTTACTACCCTTTACCTTTGAGAACACTGTAACATTTGGTACGCAATCAGTAAACACAGGAAGCAAGTCCAATGTTTTAACTCATGGCCAAGAAACGAAAGATTTCATGGAAACAATTGTGCCTTTATTGTTGGAATGCTGGGTGGAATGTAACCCTGCCCAAATGACAACTGGTCTCCCAGACAGTGTGATGTCTCCTTCGTCCATCAATGTCATGCTAGCTATAGCAGAAATTTTCAAAGTTATTTTCAAAGCAGCTGAAAGAAATCAAACAAAGCATTCCAGCATCTTGGGACAGACTAAAGCTGACAACGTCCTGTGTGATATATATAAAGAGCTCAATCATCACTTTATGAGCCACTTTCCATTCACAGCAAGCCATACTCCATTGCTTAAGAAAGAGAAAAAGAAGTTTAAAAAATCATCTCAACAGGATGTGGGAGAGAAAACCAGTTCTTCTGTGTTAACTCTAAACCTTGCAATTTGTGAAGTCATGCTACAGTTTGGAAGAAATGATGTTGCTTTAAAGAAGAAGTATCATGCTTCAGTTCAGAAGCTTGAAGATTTTGTTATAGAATCACTGCTGTTGAAGGCAAAAGGAGGTGCCTGTGCTCAACAATTTGAAACAGAGCATGTGGAGAGTTTAATCAAGTTTGCTCATCAGATTCTTTGTGGAAAACAAGGTAGTGTGTTGCAAATTGTATAAGCATGAGCATAGTACCATTTTATCAAATCTGTCTGTTCAAACCAGTAAATACTGTTTAATGCAATGAGTTATTTTGTAAAGTTATGATTAAAAAAGAAAGGCCATGACAGAATGAAGTGAGAGTTAACATTCCTACATGGCTCCAAGGCTTAGTGGAATGAAACAAGAGAAATTATTCTTAACCTTGATGTGATTTCTTCTTTTTTATTCCCCTGCGCCTCAGAGCCAAGTTAAAAATGGCCACCTGCTTGTAAGTGTCTTTTTTGTTTTTTATGTCTCAGGGATTGGGTAGGCTGTAGACTTAATTATGGTACATAAAGCTATGAACTGACCCATTATGAAAGTACCTGCTGGGCCTGCAATGTGCCCTAGCATCAAAACAGCTAGTAAAATATACATGTACACTATTTTGCAGAAAGGATTTTCATCTGTGAAATTTTCAGTGTTATGACAAATGGGCAAGACATCATGATGCCTTTGCTCATTAATCAATCAACATTATAAATGTTATGAAAGCATTTGGTTGTTTTTGTCCCCAGACCCCTCATACTCTGCTCACAAATGAGGCACTTGCTCAATCCATGCACTTTCTGTTTTCAATATGTTTCGTATGTTGTAATTAGCCAAATAATATAGTTCCGAAATTGGAAAAGACTTGGAGATTATTGCTACTTTGCACTACCATTGGCGAGTCCACCACAATGAATTGTCACCCTGAAAACAATTATCAAGATCAGGCTTCCAAGCCTTCTAAAACTAGTTCTGAGGGGCAAACAAAAATTTTGGATAATGTTTCATTAACTATTAGAGAGCTGGCTATGTACAGTTCATGCATTCATGTAGCTCAAGTTTTAAATTGTAAGAGCAAGATTCCTTGTCACCCTAAATCTAAAACTGAACATGTTTTAGTGGTGATGATGTCAAGACTACTTGGTGTGTTATGTAATAAGTTCCACTTCAATGCATAGTTTAACCTCAATGAAAGTTTATATAATTTGAGTTAGCTATATTCTGTCACTGTACACTTTACCCCAGCTTGAATCCCAGTAAAAAGTACAAAACAACACTGTCAGCAATCAAGAATTACTTGTCATTTGTTGAAATTTTTTATGGCCAATTTATTTACCCTAAAGGCCCAAACATTTTGTAAATGGCCCACATCTTTCCAATAACTTAGCCAATAACTTTTCAATGCCATGGGCTATAGGCTCATTTGCCTGTTTTGCCTTCCCAATCCTTGTATGTGAGTGTGAATTAAACAAAAAAAGTTCAATTATGCTACCGCACAATCAGTTCACAGGACGTTGGTATCCCTGCTCTACAGTGTGACCTGGATAGATTGCACATATGGGCAAATAAATGGCAGATGCACTTTAATCTGGATAAATGTAAGGTCATGCATACTACACATAGAGAGGATAAAACCAAACCTATTTACTTGCTGGGAGGGCAATTAAGGTCGGTAGAGAACACTAAGAACCTTGGAGTAACCATCTCTTCTGATCTGTCCTGGGGAATGCATGTATTTGCAACAGTAAATAAGGCAAATATGGTACTGGGTATCATAAAGCAGTCCATCGGAACAAATAGTCAGGATGTGTTCTGGCAGCTCTATAAGTCACTGGTCAAGCCTATACTTGAGTATGCAGCTCCCCGTATTTGATTAAGGATATTGTGGCTTTAGAAAAGGTTCAACGAAAAGCTTCGTGACTCACTTCAAGGCAGAAACATAGCGAAGTGCAGAAGTGCATTACAAACACCATTGTAGCTTACTAAAATGGCAAACACTAGAGAAGCAGAGAGTTCAATGTTATAAGATAGTTTTTTGTATTGATCATCTCTCTTTCTCGGATTTCTTTGAGTTTGCCAATAGTACACGTACAAGAGCTAACCACGACTACAAACTTTACCTGAGAAGAGCGGTTTGTAATTGTTACAAATAGTCTTTTTTCATTCGCATTGTAAGGAAATGGAATGACTTGCCAGGATACAGTACATGCCGAATCATTGTCCGTTTTTAAGAGCAGACTTATTGGAATATTTATTGAATATTAACTGAATCAGTAGCTTTTAAGTTTTATCTATATAACTTTTGTAAGTTTTTATTTAATGTAATTGTTTTTATACAGGGTTAACCTCACGATTTCTCTTTTCAGGATGTTTTTGTATTTGTGTTGTAACTTCCTGAATAAATAGTTATGTTATGTTACTTGTACTTAGATGTCAGGAGAGTAAACTGATGAATATAACAGAGGTTTTTTTAAAATCAAGTATTATTTTTCTTTTTGAATTGTTTGAAGATTCTGATACAACAAGACAACTGCTCAGAGCAACTTTCAACTTGTACCAGTCCAGCCACATCATGTGTGGAACAAAGAAGATGCTGATGGTGTTTTTTAGTAGCCTTGCATTTCCTGAGCACCCAGATGTGTCAAGGTGAATTTCTCCTTTATTTGATGTAATTCTTACACCTTTAGGTCCAAGTACTGCACCTCCTACTTTCTAGAGTTTCTTGATCCCACTTGACTAAATGATAATTTTTATTCAACAAGTTTTGATGTTTACAGTAGACATGAAGAGGTACATGCAGTGGTTCAGAAGTGGCTCCAAGGATTGCCAAGTGTGTTGCTGCTGTTGAAGGATGCCAGCCCAAGCATGACAGAACTTGTCCTTAGAGACATGAAAAAGGCAATGGTGCAATGTGTCCTACAACCAGATGACAATTTTTTGGCTCATCTGTCCTTGTTCTTTTGTAGGTGTTGTGGTTTATAATAATTTGTAATACTTTGAGTGTAAATTGATTTTTGAGAACATTCTCATGTAATACAACATAATACTGTTTAGTTAGGTCATGGGAAAGTAACTCGCTCATTTTGCGAAATGGTGTTAATTGAAACCTAATTCTGCTTGAATTAGTCTTGCATGAAAAAAGATATCTTAATCAATATTACAGTCAATTTCTTTTTTTAAAATACATGTCAACTAATCTTGAAAAATTCCATACAAAAAAGAACATGATGACTGGAACATTTACCCATAACAACATACAGAAAGGTTAGCACAGGAACAAATATTACCAAAACATGGCTTTCCTTTTGCTTAATGGACTGTGTGAGGCTTGCTAGGTATTCTGGGTAACAGGTGTAGTTACCATATCTTTTTCCTATGAAGGATTGCTGTACAATTACTTGTGAGCGGACTTCCTCAACTCAAGCTGGTAATTTTTTGCACTTGGCTTAGCAATGCAAAGCAGTATCCTAGACAGTTAAATTTATTCTTTAATCATTAATCATTAATTAAGAAGGTTACGACATGTTTCGATGTTACGAACATCATCGTCAGTTAAAGAATATTTGTAAAAAAAACCGTTAGGACTATATAACAACTAGGCGAAACATTCATACATAATAAATTAATCTATTCTTTAATCAGTATTTACATGTTTGGATAATTTCTATGGATTTTTTCAGCCAGGAGTAGTGGACCCTTTGTAAACTTGAGTGAAACCATTCAGAGATCAGCAGTGGAACTGTTGTTTCACCTTCCATCATTGGATAACAGTTTGCTACAAAACATTGTGTTCTGCTGTCATGGTGGTCAAGTTGGAATATCAGTGATTCGATACATTCTCCAAATCCTTCATTACAGGTTGTCATGTACATTCTAGAGTTATATTACTGTGTTTCATCTGATGCCTAGGAAAAAAGGAATTAATACTTACATGTTCCAGCGAAATGAGCAACTATTTAATAGATTGGTTTAGTATGCCTGTGGCTCTAAAAGTGTGCTCCAGCTATATATGCTATGATAGCGTTCACTTCTAAGCAGTCATCATTCACGTTCCTCAGACTTCATAGAACATAGCCATTTCACATTATTGATTTGCAAAGGATGGCAAAGGAATGTACAAAGATCTATGCACATATAGAGCCATCGTTTTGCTCTGTAAACTTTTTGTTTGGTGGAATTCTTGTTGCTGTTGTTGTCGTGGTTTACTTATTTTAAGTTCCCTATTGAGGTAGTCTAGACTGCTTGGATCCTCATCTTACATGGACTATTTATTTAATAAAAGAAATTCCTATGTCAGAAAAAACCTGAATCATTTATAAATGCTTGTTTCTTTTGCTAAACTTGCAAAGATTTTCACATGCATTTTTCTCTAGTACTGTATCAGGAAACAGTGCATTTAAAACATGACTCCAGTATAGATGTATAAAAAAGCTGATTTATCAGATGTGTCTTTACATCATCAAGCTTGGTTCCCAAGCAGTCTGCTTTTGCAATCTAGC
>CM042752.1:687980-700184 GCA_022496165.2 Catalaphyllia jardinei
CGCTAGCAAAGCACTACTGAATGTTCTGGTTAATTATGTGTTTAGAATACTTGTTTCGGCTACATCAACTGCCGGTTAAAGGGATGCTTCGTTGATTTCATTGTTCAGCGAAACAAAAGACTTCTTTTGTTTCTCGTGCAACAAAAGATCTCCAAAAGATACCGCCGTAGAACGGATGATTTTTTGCATACGTTATTTCTGGAAAACGAAGAGCAAACCAGCGAAAAAAAATACAGGGTGATGTTTTTCTATTTAATTGAAGACCACATGCAAAAATTCAGGCACTTTTGACGAAAAAAAAAACAGACACAAAATCGTCACTTAGCATGGTTTTGCACTCACCCCTTCAATTGACCACTGTTGTGTTTTGTTGTCCTGTGACCTTGATTTGAGATCATAGTTTCCTAATGTACAATTTTGCCATTATTCCTCAGATAGGTACTTTGGTACTACTGTCAAAATCTTATTTAGTGGCCACCTATTAAACAGCCACCCTATTAAGCAACCAGTAATCAAGACCTGATGAGGGCCTTTCTATTGTTTTAACCTCTATTACTAAGTGGCCAACCCCTTTTAAGGGCCTACTCTCCATTTCCCCAAGGGTGGCTGTTTAATGGAGTTTGAACTGTAGGATGATTGGCTGTCAAAAGATCCTCAAAATCAATTAACTTTATTTGTTGTTCATGCATGTCTCAAGTGCAGTTAAAATCCTTTTGTTTAGGTCATCTTTAGTAGCCTTTTTAATTAAAATGGCACTAAAAATTAAAATTAAATGAACTAGCAAGAGTCATTTCAAGTAATCGTACGAAATTTTGATAAATTTGCTTGCAGTTGATGCAAATGGTCTTCCCATCGTGGCCCGCCCAAATTCAGCTATCCCACATGAGGTTATTTTTCAACTGCACGCGTTGAGAAACAACCAATTGTTGACCTTGGAAGATGCAGTGACATTTGTTAGAGGAAAACTGGTTCCTGATGGGTATGCACCATACCCCTATAGGAAGGACACACCTGAAAGTTTGCTTGACAAATTAAGATCTGTGGTGGCCACATACCAGTTCAGATGTGATATCCAGTACTGGAAAGATCAAGGTGTTGATTTCAGCCTTTACATGTATGTGCCAGAGGTGGACCCAATCACTGGAGACTTTCATCACGAAAGGGCAGACCATAATCACCTACTGAAGAGGATTGCTAAGCACACCAGGGATGGCAACAACCATGAGCTGATTTATGAAAGATTTGATGAAGCCATGCGCCACCCCATGACAGGCCTGACCCATGCAGCATTGGTTGGTTCACGCAAGCAGTCAGTACCGGATGCCGAGAAATTGCTCTCTTTTCATGTGGCTAAATTTTTTAAAGACAATCACTACCTTGCAGAAGCAGAATACGTTGAGACAATTGCATTGTGGCACGAAGCATCTGATGGGCGTGGCCTCAGTCAACTACAAAGATGCAGGCAGAACTATCAGATGCTTAATTACATCCTTGATGAGTGGATTCCATGGCATCAGGACAATTATGATTTGTCTACACTTGACATAAACAAGTAAATTTATGCCCACCCAACTATTATTGACATATCCTTGTAATATGTAGTTTATTCTACCGGAGGGGTGCAAGTTAAAGGGGAAAGCAAATCATTGAAAGCTCTACATAGTTCAAGTACAATAAGAATGTGGAACAGAAAATCATAGTAAACATGTTTGAGAAAATTTAACCCTTAAAATGAAAATCAACAGAAACCCTTTTCATAATTAATTATTTTGTGTTTTGACTGTTGACTTTTTGCAGTAATAGTTTCTTCAGTTAACTGTGCCTTCACTGCCTTTGGCCACCTCATCCATGGAAACAAAATGTTTTCTAGGACATTGTTCAAGAAATTGACATTATTTACTCTGGTTTTGATTTGTAGGCCTATAGGAGGCTTGAGAGGGTTTTCTCGAGAAACTGTCATTGAGGTTACAACTAACATTGAAAGTCAAGAGTTCCGTCGACGACAAAATCCAGAAATTGGCTTTGTGGAGAATCCCCGTGCATCAGAAACTGATGACCTCGAGTGCTTTTATGGTATGTGCCACACTTGGTTGGGTCCATATTTCACCCTCAAGGATTTCAAGCTAAAGTGGAGGAAGATTGTACGGTATGTGCATGTATATTGCCTGTTCCCTCAAATGAGAATGAACAAACCTATTGCTAGTGGTGTACAATGTTGGATCCTGTGAATATAGAGGGCAATTCTATCCTGGGTTTTATGGTTGGGAAGAAATGTTCTGGATTTGTGGTATAAAAATTTAGTACTGTTTGAAATTGAATTATTTATTTTGGATGATTCAGTCAAGGCTGCCACAAGTCAGGGGAAACAATTCTTCAAGGCTAGGGAAATTGCTTTTGATTTGTGGAAAAGTGATAGTCAAGGAAAATTAAAATAATTTAGAATGGCTGATTTAATACCATTGAAGCTGGAGGAAACTTCACCCAACATTTTGGATTATTCTTTGGGGAAATTTTATTTTTATAACTAGTATAATTTATAAAGGCAAATAAAATGAGCTTACCTGAACTGAACTGGGAATTTTGAACTGCATTGTCATTTAGGGAGAGCTTTACAAAATCCTCCTTTACTTTTATATTTTTAGGGAATTTACTAAACGTATGGACCCAGATCTTCCCTTCTTTTACCACACCTTGAATGAAAGGTTCTCAGTAGACTTGTTGCCATCATTTGATGAACCACCCCCTGGCTGTGGAAGTGACGATGAAGATTGTGATGACATAACAAAGAACCCGTATCGTTTGCACCGTCTTGTTAGGAATACCAGGGAAGATGGGTCTATATTTGCTGCCGGTCGGTCATTTCTTCCAGCCAGAAACAGAACATCGACAAGACAACGATTTCATCGTTTTGATATCGGGTTACCCCCTGTTCCTCAAGGGTAGATTAAACCCACACCAATAATAGTATATTTTTTCTTCTTACAAGAACAATGGCATCAGGCAGACAAGTGCTCAGAATATAGATTTAATCACCTAGGAGATACCATTTCAGCTTGATTCATTAACAAATAATTATTTTTGAACCCAACCAGAAGAGAGCAATTTTTGTCCAGGTGAATACTAATAATTATTTTAATGTTATCTTAATACAAAATCAAATATGTTATTGCAAGAGTTTTTTAATGGAAATAAGTAGATACATGTATTCCCAAACCAAAAATTGGTAAGGAACTAAATGCAGGACTTTTTAAAGTCATTGGTCAAGGGTGATCAAAGAAATAAAGTTTTGTTGGCTATTGTTATTGTAGAGTTGACTTTGCTTTGTCCTTTAAAAACTGTTAACCCTTGCACTCCTAAGAGTGACTTAATAGATATTACTCTGTCTAATGCCAGACGATTTTACTCGTCAAAGGTTGACCCCTTGGGAGTGAAAGGGTTAAAAACTATCCCCCTTAACCCTTTCACTCCCAAGAGTGACATAATAGATTTTACTCTGGCTAATGCCAGACAATTTTACTTGTCAAAGGTAGACCCCTTGGGAGTGAAAGGGTTAATGGATGGCTGCTGGATCACAACCAGGATGAAAACTGAATTAAAAACAATGTAGAACATCTGATTACCACTTTTTCATCATGTTACTTGTTCACTTCACTTTGCTGTGACATGAAAACTTGCAAAGACTGTGAAAAAAACACCCAATGCCCTACACAAAGTGTTTGAGTTTGATTAGCAAATACTTCCAAGTCTCTCAAAGATGACTGCAAATTTTATATGCAAGTTATTAATAAGAAATCACATGATTCCTCGAAAAAGTAAGAATAAAGTGGGCTTTCGTGTTCACAAAACAAATTCAATTGAACTGGCTACAGCTTATCATTGTACTTGTATAGTCCATCATTGGGCAGCCATTTTCCAGTCTTGATAAAGACTACAGATGCTATGTAAGTCCACTTAGGAGAGTCTACCATGATGTATTGACATTTGATGTTTTTAAAATTTGCATCTTGTATCTCAGCATTTTTCATTGCTGAATTAAATTTGGGAACTTTTTCTTTGGGAATATAACCAATCCTGTCCCACTGAAAGTTCACTTTGGCTTGCACAATGATGGCATTGCAATCCCTGATGTTGTCTGGTTCTGTTTGAAGTCTTAATTCAACTGTTCCTTTTGAAGCTAAAATTTCTCGACATTTCTTCAACGTACTTTGACAATCTGCATGAAAGGAGCTGCCTCTTAAACCAACATATTCAGTATAAAGAGGTGCTGATTTCTCCTCAACTTCTTCTCTTTCGTCGCAAGGCTCCTCGAGGTATTCCTCTTCATACTCCAGAACTTCATCTACAGTTACAATATCCTCATCTGATTCGTCGCTTGAAGAGGTAGAAACGTTATTTTTTGGGTCGTTATGATCCGCAGAGCAATCTGGCAGCAAAACCTTCATCAGCCTGGGATATTCAGTGCAATTACACCGACACCTGGTTAAATCCAGCCATGGACAACAATCGGAGAACGAATCATCCTCTGATGTATTTTGCAGTTCCTCCATCGATTTAGGTTTTGGAAGCTTAGACGCCCCCACTTTACCCACAGCTTCAAAGTCCACGATAAAGGTAACCTGTCTTCCATCAGATTCCTGTATTAACCAAAAAAAATTCAACACAACTTAACTTGAGCTGCACAACGTTCACTGATCCGACGAGAATAACAACACGTTTAGCTTAGTTTGCTTAGTATACCGTAGCCGGCGCAAGAACACAAGAGAAATACAGCTAGTTCTACACAAATACGATATGAAAACAACAACAAAAATAGTTACCGTAAAATAACAGGACGATTTAACGTTGATCAGAACAGGGCTTCGAGCGGTTAAGAGTTTGGCTTTGCAATCGTCGCTCCATAGAACACAACACAGACGGCGAACGGCTAGCTCCCTTGGAAAACTAAAGTGTCCAAGTACACAGCATAACTCTAGACAAGGAAAACTCGTGACTGTCGTGTATTTTTTGGTTCCTAGATCGATGCAATGAGAATCAGCTTCGACAGATCAAAAGGTCGGTCACACCGCGAGGTCATCCTTACGGCGTCCATGTCGAAATGAAAGATCACGTGAGCTAAAAATTTTGATAATATAGTTGGAAGCAAAGCATCATGGGAAGTCCTTTCATCCCCCCCTGGATACTGCGGAAGGGGGTCACAGAGTGGATGTGGGAATGACTGTGGGAGCTTCCCAAAGGAAAGGATATTGAAAGTGAATGGCTTGCGTTGCTGCCCGGTCACCGTCTTAAGCTTCGTTAATCAGTGACAGATTTTATCATTTATGTTCATAGAGAGCGATGCAAGACGGACAGAGCGAAGAGTCGTTAATAGAAGCCAGGGAGAGATTAGATGGAGAAATCAGAACGAATCGACAAATTGGTGAGGTGCCTTGGTGTGTGAAATGTACCGCGAGCAATATTTTTAAAAACTTTCTCTGCTGTCTTTTCAAGCCCTTATTCTTTTTCCTAAGCGTTATTCTAGTCTTGATATTATTAAATTATCTTTGATTTTGCGTTCTTTTGTTTGCAACGCAGAAAGACGTTCAGGAAAGTGTTGTCAAATTTCGCCTTTGAGTCTTGTTTGCATCAGCCATGCGTTCTCCGCTTGGGTAAGATGTTGTTTACCGTTCTGTCAACTTTCTTTGGAATTATAGCTTAATGCAAGATAACTGCTTTATCCATGATCGATTCTTTTTCGGTTTTGAATACTCTTGTAGTTTGAATTCATAGACGTACCACTGCCCAATTGTGTGCAGAAAGGTTCCCGCATCACGTAAGGTCTCGATCAACGCCACATTACGTAATAAAGTAATTGGACCGAGTGGCATAGAGTACAATTCAGATCTACTATTACAAATTAATTAATTAATTTCACAAAGCAGCGCTTTTTCTATTGTGGATTACAAGCATTATTATACACTGAACTCTCTAACTCTTTTCCGATTGGCGCAAAGCGTACAGTGAATTTTCGAAATCAGCGCCTGTGACCTCATACCTGCAGATTATACAATTATCATGTCAAGGACACTCAAGGTCACGGGTTATCATGTCATTTATGACTGCAGTGCATGATTTCCAAGGGTAATCATGTCAAGTTCTCGCTCTTTGTGTTGCTTGCCGTCAGTGAAGAAGCAAAAATATGACTCATTTTTTCCGTTTAATGTATAATAAAACAAATATTATTAGATTTGATTTTTGTGATATCCAGAATAATCAATTTCTCGGTAAGGGTTATCAGCCTCAGCCTTTGGCTTCAGCTGATAACCCTTACCTCAACCTTGATAATTCTGTTTTACAAACAGTAGGGAAATTTAAGCCAAACAAATTGTTTAAGGTATCCAGTTACAGAGGGGTGACTTCATTGTTCAGCAAAACAATAGTTTTTTTTTGTTCAACAAAAGCTGCTAAGAAAATAGAGTTTTGTGTATGTTATTTCTCGAAAACAAAGAGCACACCAGCAAAAAAATTTAGAGCAATGTTTTTCTGGTAGAATGAAGCCCACTTACCCAAATTCAGCTATTTTTGAGCACTTTTAAAAAATCTAGGGATCATTCTTGCCCACAGTCTTTCAATAAGGCTCCCAGATGATCATGCCTATTGCATGATAGGTAATCATTTAAAGAACCAATCAGACCTAGCAAGTCTGTAGATGTAATAAGCTATAGGTCAAATAAGTAATAAGTAGTATAAGTAATAAAAAGGGCTGTTGTCAATATGAGCTCGAGATTAATGCTATTAGTAGTTGTAGACTAAGGCCTTTCCTGCTTCCAACAGAAAACCCTGTTTTGTCTTTTTTACGTTTGTGAAGCTGAAGTTAGGCTTACTAAACTAACTAACATTTTATTGCCATTCCCTACAGGGGGATCGCATGTGGCATTTTGCGATAGGTCTTTACCTAGTTGAACTCACACCGGGATCACTGCGTTTGACTGCCATCTATCAGCTTGTCAGTACTCTGTCAATCATTATTTTTGGTCCATTAGTCGGAGACTGGGTAGATGCCAATCCTCGACTGAAAGGTACCAGTAGTGTTCTCAATCTTAGTTCTAGTTTTAAACCTTAGTTGTAGTGTTACGTTTTTAGATTTTATTAGCATACTGTATTTTGGACCTTTATTTTTTAGAGGACCCTCTTGAAAACCACCACTAGGTTATTGGAAGCGTCCTCTTCAAATATTAATTTATTACTAAATCAGCCCTAAGAAAATATGTGTGTTGATTGGTTAGAAATTGTGTTTCTATGACTCAATGGAGACACAGAACTAGCACGAGCTGTTGACCTAATGATGGCGTGAGCAAAGAGAATGTACATTTTGATAATTAGAGTTAACAAGCTATTTTCTTTTTGTTGTTGTAGTGTTTTCTGAAAGAAATAGAAAAACATGCACTCTGTGTTTCTATCGAGTTATAGAAACACTCGTGAAAGTTTGGGAGAACTCGAAAAAGCAATGGAAACACTTGCCTGCAGCCAGTGTTCACACAGCATTTCTCATTCTCCCAAACTTCCACTAGTGTTGCTATAACTTGTTAGAAATGCGGTACGTTTTCTATTTCTTAAATAAACAATAGCCTCCATTTGGCATGAAAACATGCTTGGATATTTGTCCACAGATATTATCTGTTCCAAGAAACAAATAGTTTTCCAAAAGCATAGATTTAGGAAAACTGTGAGGTTTGAGGAACTGATAATGTCCTAGGACCAAAATATTTTCCAGCAAAATTGAGGCTGTTGTGTTTCTTATCCTTTACTCTTGCTAAAGTTGTACACAGCTATCAATAAAAAGCTTAAAACTTATTTTGAAAGCAGAGAAATAAGTAGGGTTTATGTTTATGTGGGGCTTTTTTTGACATCACACTGTTTCATCTTTTCATTTTAGTGGCTCGTGTCTCCTTGATCATTCAAAATGTTGCTGTGATCATCTGTGGGGTTTTGCTTTTGATTATGCTGGAACTGGAGCAGCATATTCAGCATCCCTTCATCACATTACTTGAAGCAGTGATCATCATTGTTGGCTCTATTGCAGACTTGTCAAGCATTGGCACAACAATTGCTGTAGAGAAGGACTGGGTAGTAGTTATTGCAGGCTCAGATAAATCACTCTTGGCAAGTAAGTAAGCTTCTGTGGCTTATGTATGTGCCACAGGCAGGGTCTTCATTTATTCTCCAGGGCCGAGTAGTTCAAAGCCTGATTAAGCTAACCCAGGGTGAGTGAAAATTTTGATTTCAGTTTTGTAACTTTTTGGTGAGGTGTTCTGTTTGTATCATTTGCCCTGCAGTTTTAAGCTGTAGTAATCTCAAACTACACCAAACATTAGACTGAGGTGAAAAACACTTTTAAACAAGAAAAATAATGCTGCAGTTGAGGTTTAATCCTGGGTTAATGTTAACTGGCTTTTGAACAACCCAACCCTGGTTTTTCTGGGATTGATGATTGACTCAATGTAAACATTTGGGGGAAAATGAAATTTACCAGACTGATCAATAAGCACTTAATTACTGGCCCTAAGGAAAAGAGCAAGTTTTTTCTACGAAACTAGAGGCAAATGTTCTGCTATACTTCTGAACTCGAAATGGAAAAAAATCTATGACAAGTATGTTTTACACAGCATAGAGTGCCTTAAGAGTGAATTACACGATTCCAGTTAAACACTTTCACCCATCTCAATCACTGCGACTAAAAAACTGTGATAAAACTGGCATTTATTTCATGAGTGCTCTAAGTAGCTAATGAAGGAGATATGTAGCAAGTGCATGATTCTAGATATGAAGTCTACTCAGTACAGGACGCTATTCAACCGTAAATTTAACCGTTATTTTCCCAGTCAAGACAACGATATGATCTAATTTGAAGGAGCACGGCCACGGTTGAACGGTTTGAAAAGTTTCGCCAAAATTTTTCAATTACGTTGTTTGTAATCGGTGTCAATCTTCTCCATCCTTAACCAGCCTTGTTCCTTTATGGTTTATTATTAATTCTTTGGTGTTTTTCTATCTTTGTAAAGTATTATTTTCAGGTTTCCTTCAATTTAAAGGTAATTTTGTTGATGGTCAGTAAAACTAAAAATACCGTGACTTAGCCCCTTCAAGTTTTGCCATTCTTATTTTCAGGTACAAATTCCATTTTGAGAAGAATCGATCTTTGTTGTAAGATCCTTGCACCGATTCTTGTTGGTCAGATTATGACGTACATTTCCAAAGTGGCCGGGGTCCTTTTCCTTGCGGGTTGGAATGTAGTGTCAGTTTTTGGGGAGTACTTCCTCTTGTGGAAAGTCTTCCAGGCTGTGTCCGCATTGTCCCTGAAAGTCTTCGATACAACAAGGCACGATGATAACGAGGAAGATGGTTCCTCAGTGGACCTTTCTACTGAAGAACCTCGAGGTTCCAGAGAGAGCTTGGATTGGATGGAAAATGAAGACCCTGGAAGAGGCCAAACAGGGACCGAGGCTTTGGTCCCTGCAGTCAGTACCAGACCTTCCCGCCAAATAGCAAGAAGGCCAAGTATCTTCGCGCGGTTTAAGAAAAGGATCCTAACCTTCAAAACTGGATGGCACATTTATTTCAGACAGAGTGTTGCTCGACCAGGGCTGGCTCTAGCCTCGCTGTATTTTACAGTGATTTCGTTTGGTGCCATAACAACAGGTTATGCGTATACGCAGTGTTTGAGTGAGTCCATTCTGAGCATCGTTCGTGGTGTGGGATCGTTGTTTGGAGTGTTTGCCACGTTCATTTATCCCCGTTTAAGAAATGGTGTGGGTGTCGTTCGCTGCGGGTTATTCTCCATGTCGTTTCAGTTTTCGTGCCTCCTGTTGTGTGTCGCTGCCGTTTTCGCACCGGGATCTCCGTTTTTCTTGTTACCGGAGGATTACAGGCAAGTGCCTGTGTGCCCCAAGCCAACTTACAACAGGGCACCAACGTCAATAACAGCTTGTATAAATCAAGAACCTTCCAATACGTCGCTTACTGTTCTACGTCCCTCAAATTTGCCAGATATGGCTAGATTTTCTTCTGCTTATCTCAATTCCACTGTACGCTCAACGCCGACATTAATGACGTCTTCATCCTTAAGCGTTTTAAATGTAACAACGCTATCACCAACAACAGCGCTGATTTCTCCAAGTAAAACCAGTATGTTATCGCTCAGTTCAAGTATCTCTCCATCAAACCGAAACTGTAGCTCAAGTACGACCGCGTTGCCCACTTCAAGCCACAGTATTTCTTACATCTCCATAGGTCTTCTCTTAGCAGGAATTGTCACGTCTCGCCTTGGGCTCTGGTTATCTGACCTAACCATCTCACAGCTGTTCCAAGAAGCTGTTCCCGAACAAGAGAGAGGGATAGTAGCTGGAATGCAGAACTCGTTCAACTCCATTTTAAGCTTGGTCATGTTCTTCTTGGTGATAGCTCTTCCAAAGCCTGAAACGTTTGGCCTCTTCACCCTCATGTCTGTTTTCGCTGTGGGAACAGGCGGTCTGCTGTACGCTTCATTCGCCTACAAAATCCGTGGCCATTTATTTCATTTCGACAAACTGAGGAAGGTTTGTGGTGGGTCTGTTCCTGTAAGCGAGCGAGTGCCAAGTTTGTCTGATGATCTTGATCTTGAAGATGAGGAAGAAGCAATGATTAGAGGCGTCTTAAGCACCAAGAATGAAAACTTTTCGTATTGATGAACTCACTTTATCGCTGGAAGAAAAGCTTGTTTAAGACGAGAAGAAAAAAATGACTCATGAACTGAACTGTGTACCCGACAGGGATATAGTCTCCGAAGTGTAGTAGACTCAGCAAATGAGCCAAACAGGCACAGAGTGTAGCCTGCAATACCAGTCATCTGCCGCCATTAGCCAAGTCCGCCCGCCAGAGAAAGGAATGGCTGAGGGCGGGAGAAGACTAGTCGCCAGTCGTTTTTTGGGATGTCACGCAACGCTCGGCTGCGAAGGAGACTAGGAGAAGCTGGCTCGCACGGAATGTCAGAAAATGTGTTCTTATGTTTTACAGCTGCATAGTGTCAGTGTAATTTGCGTTGTATTTAAACGAGTCTCGATAATTAAAAGCGGTTTGAATTTAAACTTTCAACCGAGTTTTCTTGATATGCATTAGGGAGTTTAGCAACCAAAACGGCGGTGAATCGTGCGATAATCCAGTGACCGTGACGCCGCGCTTGTCTTTGAATGTATGACTGGCTCTGCTTCTTCTTATCTCTCTTCGATGAGTCGCACGACCAGAAGCTCCTCCTGGGTATACCCTTATATAAATCCAAATCTGGACAAAGGACATTCTTTTATCGTGCAGTAAGTCTGTAGAACAGTTTAGATAATTCCCTTAAACTTTGTAACCCTTCTCGAAATTTTAAGCTTAAACTGAGAGCCATACTATTTGCTGCTCAGTTTCTATCTTCACGATCTTAGTAAGTTGCTCAGTTGTAATTCGAGCTAATATTTATTAACATTTAGCTTTGATTTTTGTATAAAACATTTTTGAATTGTAATTCTGTACTTTTTTAGATTATTGTCACTGAATAAACTTGTATTGTATTGTCTACATTTTTTCTGCCACTGTCACTGTTATCCCAAAACTGAATGCGCCAAACAGCAAGTTCTCTCTTGGTTGTAGAGGGGTTAGCTAGGGGGAAGGGGTGTTTACGAGCACGATGCGACGGACGGTGGAGAAAGAATTTAAACTAATGGAAAATACCTGCAGCGACATTCAAGTTATGGCAAAGGACCGGCAGATGTGGAGATGAGAGAGAGAGAGAGGGAGGGAGGGAGGGAAGGAGGGAGGGAGGGAGGGAGGGAGGGAGGGAGAGTCGTAGTGTTCATTCTCCAGAGTACCGATGTCAACTTGCAGAGAACGGCAAATAAATATGAACAAAGATTTATAACACACGAGAAGAGCTATTGCTCTGCTCATCACACTTTTGGTTTGTGACGTAGCCGTTGCTGTTCTGGTTTGCTGCAGCTCTATTATCCAAAATACATGTTGGATATGTTAGCACTCAACTTTGCTTGGTTATAATTCATTAAACATTAATTAGTACGGTTCGTGCAGAAGCTACATAACGAGGGTTTCCGAAACGATTTTGAGGTCGCTCGAGGTAATGCTTTTAAGTTTATTTATAAAGAATGTTGTAAATATCTGTCTCGGTTCTTAGTAATTGTAACTACTCTACATAAA
>CM042752.1:700584-708084 GCA_022496165.2 Catalaphyllia jardinei
TTCGAGAAACGGGCCCCAGGCGACGGTAGTTGAAAGGATAGACTACGAGACACTATGAGTAGTTCCTCCTTCGTTTAGCCTATCGAGCGTGACGCGAAAGTAAACCACGAGAAAAAAATGGCTGCGGGAACCCCTGGCCTGGCCCCCCTTGCCTGAATCAAACTCCAATTTCCTGGATTAATAATTGCTAAAAATTGTTTGGAAATTGACGAGCACCATCCGAGGTGCTTTTCCGTTGGAACGGAAGGTCCAAGATTCTCCTCATTAAGAGAAAACAGTTACAGTTATTTCTTGTTAATTCTGATTGTTCGGGTGGGGGCGGGGGGAGGGAGGGGAAAGGTATACATATACCATCACAGGTAACATTGTCATGACACTGCGAGCCTGTTCCAGGCTCTCTGTAGTTGGGGACGATCGAAAGAGGTGAGCGAGGGAAACTTAAGTCCTCCCTCGTTTTTGTCTCGCTCATTCCCAACTACCACACGCCTGGAAAAGGCTGTACCGCTGCTCAGTACTGTTTAACCGTCAGTTAAGGTGGATTTCCACTGTCGCGTAATTTTTACGTGCGTACGGACGTAAACTTTAACTGGCTTTACGTGCGTGAATAAAATAGAGACGATGTATGGAAGGTCAGACGTAAACGTAAAAGTTGAGTGAGGTTCAACTTTTACGTTTACGCGCGGCTTTTCAGGCATCGTCTCTATTTTATTTACGCCCGTAAAGCCAGTTAAAGTTTACGTCCATACGCTCTTAAAAATTACGCGACAGTGGAAATCCACCTTTGTTTATCAACTCATTTCTGGGTATGTAGGACTGTTCATTTGCATTTGCCCGTTAACCAGGTCTTCAATTTGTTGTTTACATGCGTTGTCCAAAACTGCGAGGCGCCACGCACGTCTCGTAAGGTCGAACAGGATTGGCCGAGAAAACAATAGAATAAACAACAGAAACAATGGCCCTAGTCCTGAAAACAATAGAGGTGGATGACTCCGGGAGCAAATAAAATTAGAGGTTCCGAAGAGGTGCATGACTACTGAAAACTGCAACATGTGTATAAAGTAGATAATTATACTGTAAGTGAGCAGTGATTAGGTTGCGTAGTAACAAATTAAGGCACTGAACAACTGAAATTCAAGTCAACATCTCTAATTCAAAGCCTCTGGACAAGATAATGCAAACTCTCAAGTCACTCAAGTCAGACTTCTTGAAAATTGCGCATTGGAAACAATGCAGATTGTAAGAAAGCTATCTTGTTCTTCAAGAGAGTTAGCGGTAATGGAGGACGGGGTGTTTGTTTTACCTTTATTAAAGGGCCAGTACCACGAGGATTTTGCAGTTTTAGGTCAATTCTGTGCTAAAATCATTACTTTGAGGCTTCCCTCATAAACGAAATGCTTCTGTAAGGCTACGACAAAGACAACAAATGAATTTTATCTGAGAGGGCAAACTATAATAAATTTCTTGAGGATTTTTTGAAGACGTAGCCTCAAATATTAAAAAATTGGCCAAGTTTTTCAAGTTTCAATCCATTCCATCCTTGCCATCCGTAGCGACAGGCGACGGAAAACAGTTTCAGTACCTTCAAATAGTCTTTAATGACAAAACTAGACCATTATTTTTGGAATTCAATTGATGCGAAGACACCTGGCTTTTTACAAAGTTGCCAAATAGGGTGACATATCCCCTTTAAGGGATAAACAGCTTTTTTAGTTCAAAAGGTAAACAGCTACCTTTTAGGGCATTAAGGCAAAAAAAAAAATGACATGAGATACTGTGTCGTTTCAAAATTGGTATCTGTTAGGGGTGAAAACAATTTCATGTCACGCCCACAAAACAGGACCTTGGTACCTCTTAGAGGTGAAAACAATTTCAAGCCACGCCCACAAAACAAGACCTTGGTACCTCTTAGAGGTGAAAACAATTTCAAGCCACGCCCACACAACAGGATCTCGGTACCTCTTAGGGGTGAAACATTTTCCAGCCACGCCCACAAAACTAACTTGCGATCAGGCGTCCCTTTTTTTTTCGCGGCGGGAAGGAACGCCTGATACAGTTACTTGACTATTCGTCTGCCGCCCCCTAATTAAAATATGTCAGCGAGAATGTCGGCGATGCAATCAGACATTAAAGAATGAATCAATCAGAATTAGCGAAAGTCGCTTCGTGGGCGGGAATTACACAAGGCACGAACAGCGTGAATTTACATGCAGTGCTGTACAGTGCGGCCGAGCAAAATATGGTTTCTTTTGTAAAACGCGTCCTCCTGTTTCGTTTGTTCATGAGTAAGTTTCAGAAGCAGAACAAGAAATGCTATCTTTGTGCGTCTAGCGTGTCACTTTGTAAAAGTACCGTTCCTCTTTGTAAGCCAAGCCCATATGAAACAACACTTTCTGAAATAACTGCTATATAGCGCTCTTGCCGAATCCCGTCGGTAGCACGGCCAAAACATATCTCCCATGGCATACGATTCCATAAAAACATTGTATTTGTTTATCTTTGAGAGTTTTGTGATCAAAACTCTCAAGAGAAGCATTTAAAGATGAAAACAACGCGATGTCTTCACTCGCCTCATCAGACGCCATCAGCTCGCAGGATTTCTTTGACAGGAAGTCACACTGCCACACAGGTAACCAATCGTGGCTTAGTTCCAAGTACCTTTTGTTTCTTGACCAATCAAAGAAAGGTCCAGATTCTGGACTAGCAACAGACAAATTGTCAAGTAATTGTATCAGGCGTACCTTCCCGCCGCGAAAAAACAAAGGAACGCCTGATCGCAGGTTACCACAAAACAGGATCATGGTACCTCTTAGGGGTAAAAACAATTTCAAGCCACGCCCACAAAACAGGACCTTGGTACCTCTTAGAGGTGAAAACATTGTCAAGCCACGCCAACAAAACAGGATCTTGGTATGTCTTAGGGGTTAAAACACTTCAAGTCATGCCCACAAAGCATGATCTTGGTACCTATTAGGTTTTTTTTTTCAAATCTGACGAGCAACCCTATCTTTTTATAGGGGAGACAACACACCCCAGGGAGCGATATACAAGGCTATAAAAAGATTGAGCTTTGTGATAATACGGAAATACCGCATTAAAGGCACGGTTAGCAACATTTAATCAAATGACTACATTTCAAACAAACCAACTAACAATTTTTTAGCCTTTAGATCACTGCACAAACAACAGGTATTTTCTTTTCCTTGATTTTACAAATTGTATGCAATACAAAAAATATATAAAATTCAACTTTGGTGTTGTTTCCTTTTAACGGCTTGAAATTGACTCTGGCTCCAAAAAGAGTCTATTGACAGAGCACAAAATTCAGCCAGTCAGTGACTGAGTAAAACTGACATGGTACTGAATCTTACTGACGAACAAACGTCTTGCCCCTGATAAAAAAAATTGAAAATAACAAGAATTAATAACCCACCAAAGCCTGCAACAGACTAGCGCAAGAATGGTTTAACATGGGCTTCCATATAGAAGCAGTAAAAGTTTAGTTTCATGGTACATAGACTGCAATCTATTTGAACTGTGCAACCTGTATATGTTCACGTTCTGTGAGTCTGACCATTATAGTGTGTACAGTCTTTCAAGGTTGGATTGACAACAATACACTTGAAGTTTTCTGTACATTCTTGAAATCAAGAAACGGTATCTTTATGCAGGGTCACTTCCAAATTTACTGTAAGCCCAAAGATTTTAAAAGGCAATACAATAACTTCAAGACAAAGCATTTTCAACAATAATTAAGGTTGGTTGCTTACTCAGCAGAAACCATGAAATCAAGTGATCTTTGAAAATACTGGGAATACCTTGGGCGACACCTCTAAACAGGTTATGTGTCTTTTGCATAAAATCTGGACTACCTTCAAAAATCATCACAATACGATATCTACTGTAAAAATTAAATACAGTATACCCACTCCTTGGTTGATGCATGGACATGTTGCCAGAAACCTGTATTGCATAGTTTCTTGTTAAGCTTTTTGTAAGGATTTTGTTAAGAACATTCTAAGCAATGGACATACGTTATTGTCTTCTTCTCTGTTGTCTTTGGTTCTGGTCTTGCTCTGTTGAGTACTTTGATAAATTCTGTTGTTCTGGCTCGCATCCTGGAGTGAAGGTAGGCCTGAAAACACCAAGAAAAATGTCACAAGCCCTAACTCATGACCAATCTCCTGTAACTCAGTGGAGGCATGGTGGCATCATGATTAGTGCACTTGACTCCAGATCGAATAATCCAAGTTCAAGCCCTGGCTGGGGAAATTGTGTTGCATTCTTGGACAAGACACCTTACTCTCGCAGTGCCTCTCTCCACCCAGATGTACAACTGGGTACTGGAAAATTTAATGCTTAGAGGGGGGTAACACTGTGATGGACAAGCATCCCATCCGGGGGGGGGGGGGGGGGGGGAGTGGGAATATTGCTAATCGCTTCATGCAAACTGAAAACGGAATAAGCTCCAGCCTTCCAGCCTGATGGACCCCTTGGTTTGTATCCAGCCTTAACCTTTTATCCTCAGCTCAGTAGTTTGGGATAAGGACACTACAGGTTCAAATCCTTAGTATCTTTCCTTTGCAGACAAAATGAATGAAAGTTACTTAGTATACCAAGTCCAATACTGTTTCTATTAACTTTCTGATTAATGTATTTGACTTTAATTTTGTTCACATCAAGCCCAGGAACAGCATGAATATTCTTGGTTTGAAGCTATTTTGAAGGAAACAAACCAAGGAAAAAATACCTTAGAACATTTGATGTGATAATGAAGGTAATTCCTGAAGGTATGGATAAGATTGATGGTACTGTCACGTGCATCAGGTTTTGTGTGCCTTGGCTCAAGGACTGAAAAATACATTTACATCACAGAATTAACATAACTATGATTGGGTTTAAAATGTAAAATTCCACACCACAATAAAAAAGATATATTTGTTATATAGCTGGCATTTTTAATGCTTCAGCACACCCATTCATTGGCTAGTTCATTCCCACCAAATGCTGTGAGCGGGCAACATTGCGAAAACTATGACGTCAAACGGGAAACAGTTCACTGTTACCCATGAAATGTTGACCGCTGTTGCAGGTGATCAGAGGTGGCCTGATGTTGTCGCTGGAATCTCAGCGCATTTTTCAAAATTTGCTTTTGTTTTGTTTTGCTAAATAACAAATCACTTAATGACTGGTCCCTTGGGGAACAGTGAATTTTGTTTCCCTCGACTTTGTCTCGGGAAACATTGAGATTCTCGGGAAACAAAATTCACTGTTCCCCTCAGGACCAGTCATTAAGTGTTAAATATCAACTTTACAACCCATGGATGCCTGTGCCAGCCATAGCCGGCTGTGAAGAGCATTGGCCTTTACTCCATTTCAGATGTCATCACCTTGGACCAATCTTGGCATTATCTATACTCAAGTTCTACAGGAGACCTTTCCAGTGTTACCCAGATCAGAGTGATCAGCTCAGCCTGGAATATGCAGGAAAATGCTCAGGAAATTTGAGTAAAAGATACCAAGTAAAATTTCCTTCAACTACACTTGCCCACTAAGAATTTCATGTCTCAATGTTTTGTTTGGAATTTCTGAACTAAAGGCAAGCCCAGTAGAAGATCAATCACTGAAGAACCAAGATAGGAAAAGGAGAAAAAGGAAAGGTCAAAAAAGAAAGAAACAAACAAAAGAAAACTTAAAGATGTAGGTCACTTTGTCATTCAAAAATATTCTTGTCCCCAGAGGCTGCACTCCTTTTGGTCAGCACCAAGAATCGCGACCTCTGGCCAGGTCCAAAGACATTCCGGTTTTGAAAGGCTTTGTAAACACACTAGATTGAGACTAGAACCAATCAGATTTGTCAGACCTGACTCTGAGCATGCACAGAGTGCCGGGCAGTCCGTGAATCGCGGACTTCCGGTTTCGGCCAGAGGTCACCATTCTCGGTGCTGACCAAAAGGAGCACGGCCTTTGGGGATGAGAATGATTAAAAAATTAAATGATCTTGGATTTTGATTTCTGCACATGCCTGAGCAAAAATGTTCTAAAATGTAACATTAGTGGAAAGAAAACCACGCTGTCATGTTACAAATGCCTTTTTGAGTAGATTCCAGCTAACTTGGTATATCCATGCTCAAAATGTCGACAATGTCTAAAAAAGCATTTTTAGTAAAATGCTAGATGGGAGTCAGTGTTATTATAAGTAGTTAAACTGTGGATCATACTTGAGATTTGGCAATAATAGGTAAGACTTTTGATCCACTCTAAAAAATGCAGTACATGCACTAACCAAAGGTAATGTATCCTATGTTGTCGCCTGTCTTAGCATCAGTGCCTTGAAGTTCTTTTGGTGGCTCCTTGTGACTAAACAGCACTTGTGGTGCTGTCTGACTGGCACGGCGTCCCTCTTTGAATTCCTAATTGTATGTTCACAAAAATACTCATAAAAGTTAAATGCTACGTGTATAGATGCTTATATGGTACACTGTGAAAAAGTGTACTGGAGTGGGGTACTGGACAACAGAAATATCTGCAAGAAAAGTGTACCAAGCTGAGGGCAGTATGGCAAGGAGGAAATGAGCTGCAAGCTCTTCCATCACATATCTCACCCAACTTGCACTATACACCATTTTAGTTTTGCCCTATACCCTAAGAGAAAGCCAGTTCATGACATATCAATATGGATGCACAAAGTGCAAGGACAGCCAGCTTTAAACTTTAAAAAATACTTTTAAACTTCCCTGGCTTTGGTACAGGAACATTTCAATTAAAATCCAGGTAATAACTAACATATCTCTAGTGGAACAAGGCAGATCATAAGGAGATGTAGCAACGAGCAAGCAGAAAGAAAAGCTATTAACCTGCATAAAGACTTTGCCAATGATGACATCATCATCATCCCTAAACACAGTGCTAAAGACAACGGTTACACGGTCATCTGTTGCTTGAACATACCTGCAATGAGAGTTCAACATAAAACATAAAACATACAGTTGCAACACATAAGCAGGTGGTCCCTTGAAATGGACTATACCTTAAAACCAGGAAGTGTAACAGCTTTTGTAAGCTTCTAATTCTAATTCTTGCCATACTGTAGCAGATGCGATTGTTTTTTTTTTGGGGGGGGGGGAGGGCATTACCCTCACAAAGGATATTGAGTCAGTCATGACCTTGCACGGGATGCTTCTTGACCTCCTAAAACCCTTACAAGAGGTAAGTATGCCTGGCAGTAGACTGAACAGAGAAAGAAACACGTTTGGACTGCATGCCCATAAATCTACTGTTATTAAGTGCACAATGCAATTCGAAGTTAAATAATATACATGAAAAAATTACTCGATTCTGATTGGCTGAGAACAGTGCAGTTTTTCCTTAACACAGTGCAGAAAAGAGGTAATTGAGTGCAAAAAAGGTAATAAAGCAAGCATTCTGATTGGTCAATGAACAAAGTTCATAGATAGCCAATCAAATCTTTTCTTTTCAAATCAAGCGCGCGCCCTGGATGGA